>JADDOH010006884.1:0-25326 GCA_016648135.1 Agrypnia vestita | reverse complement strand
GAAAACAATAGCACTAAAGATCAATTATTAATTATATTTTTTATATTTATCTTTGGGCAGCGTTATCTTATTCCGTTCAACCTTGCTATTTTGTATATTAGCATTTATAAGTAATTCATATTTTTCGTACACGACTTTTAATAGCTGTTAATAATGTGTATAATAACTTTTTGTCGATAATCATAAAAGTGTTTTAATGAAAGGCTTTTCCCTTCGGTAAGCGCAATTTAACCCTCTTCCCCTTTTCTGCTCTACATATAATTTTAAATAACCAATAAATTATATAGATTAATATTTTTAGAAAAACACCTTTGCTTGGTCAACAAGTCATATTTCTTAAAGTTTTTTAGGATTTATTGCTGTATAAACATTTTTTTCATAATCTTTAATGGTAAATATAGCGAAATTGATATTTGCAGCTCCACGGATTATTAAAGTTTTGGGTTCTTATCCCAGTTATTATCAAATATTTTTTGATAGGTATACTTTTTCTGTATGTTTTTCTAATTGACTTATGTAATTTTTTTAAAATAATAAATATCTATCATTCATGAAAAATATGTTCTCAAATTCATTCATCCAAAAAAATATTATTATTTTTAAATGCCTACATCAACCGCAATACTCGTCTTTAAACAAGCAATTTTTATGTTGCTCTGTATCAATAATAATTATTACCAATTTTTTTTTGGTTCTTTTCTATTGTTCATTCTAATTTTTTTCTATTTTACTATTATAATTTAATAAAATCTGTTTAATTTTTGACCACTTGCACTGTAGTTACACGCCTAATCGCTGTGCAGGACACGCGTCAATTCGTACATGATGGCATCGCATATGTTACGGCCAAAATCATATTTAAAAAATATCATTTAAACAAAAATTATTAATAAACATGCCTGTGTATGTATGGATGTAGAAGAAAAAAAAGTGGTTTTCCAATACAGATTATTGTGGCGTTCTGAAACACGATCCTGTACATAGAGAAGTGGTGTGTTGGTTTATTTGTAATTTATTTGTAACAAACGAAATATTTTAAAAACTGCTCACTAAATAAATATATATCAAAATACATCATATAAATATATATATATCAAAATACATCATTATTTGTAACAGTGTCCGTCATTAACGCTAGATGGTGCTATTTTCACAGCCTTAACTTGCGGTCTTTACATATATAATAATTTCCCATATCCAGGTCTTTTTTTTGTGAACACTTGCATATTTACGAAATATGCCGTCATTAAATAATTATTTTACATAAATAAAAATTTAGAGCATTTTTAATAAAAAAAATATACGTAAATATCTTAATCGAAGAAAATAGTGTGTATACATTGGTTTAATTTTATTTACCGCTGGGACATAAATTGTCTAACAAATGTAAAGCCGAAATGTAAACATGTTAAGGTACGTCATTTTACAGATTATATTTAGTCATTAATAAAACGATGTGCTCAACTAAATTTAGTATCATTCGATCTGTCATTCATTTACTTAGTTTCAATGTAACAAAATAATGTTGTAACATTTTTAATACACAAATTGTAACCTTACGTACGTAATGTGACAATGTAAAATAATAATTCCTTATTTCAAATGAAATCTAACCCTATCCCGAATTCCGAAACCATCAACCCATTTATTATTTAATCCCCTTATTGATTTTAATTAAGCGGAAAGCCTTCTTAAGCAAGAAATGTCGTTCCTTACCGAGGGCGGGATTTCTTATATTTTAACAATGGTTTCTTGAGTTGCCTGAATATTATTTTACTTGAGTTTTTCCAAGAATTATTATTACTTATATTGCGCGTGTAGGCACGATAGAATTCTTCTTCACACAAATATGTAAATCTGCAGCTTATTTTGTGTTTTTACGATTCAGGTGAAAACAGCACACCGCAGAAATCTGTAAAGATCAAAAATATTTCCTTTCTTCTTTACGTATAAAGTGAAGAGGGTAGCGAAACAAAGACACGCTGATTTACATTCTACATCAAACAATTCGAAGGGAGGAAATTTTCTTTTAAACTCGGGACAAACTCTTAAAATCGTCTTTATTCGATCTAAATCAAGCGAGCGTCTCTGGAGAGTGTGATTTGTTGGAGAGGCACCGAATTTTGGCGGGAAAAGTTCTCCGCTGTCACGTGACCGCCCCCGCGGGCCGCCATTTTAATTCTTTTTCCATCCAGAGCTCTCCTCTCGAGGATGGACATGTCCAAGCGAGCAGAACAAATGCGTATTTGAATGAAGTTTTTTAAACTTCGACGGGGCTGGGCGGCTCCACCCCTGAGCTGGCTCCTCGGCCTGAGGAAAGTAATGGCGACGGGGGACTTTCTGACGTCACGGAATCTTAATAAAGTGAAGTTTTGCTAGAAATAAATTTGTTTTGTAATAAATGGCTTTGAGCCTTCGTTAACAGATTTGCGGAAATTGATCTTATTTTTTTGATACAAACAATATGTGATGATGTTTAAGCTGGTCGGCTGCGATTGTTTTGCCGCATCGGTGGATGCGGTAGTTATGAAGAGAGAAAAGAATTCCCACGCGACCGGTAAAATTCATCTGTGTTCAGTGAGAGTGGTCGAGTTTGTGAAAGTTTAAATTTATATGTTCAGCAAAACTACTCAGATTAAGAGAGATAGGGTTTGAGTAATATTTACTCTTTGATATGGCGGTTTATTTAAATAACGCATATCTTGCACCTGATTGGCCGAATTGTTAAACAGATTTTATAGGTTACTAACTAAAAGCACTTAAAACTACTGTGTACTAAGGTTTCCCATTAAAACGGTAGATAAACATGAACCCAGATTAATATTATACCAAAGCACCGAGCTTGATGGTCTAGTAGTTAAGGCACTTGCATGGTAAGTCAAAGGTCGCGGCTTGACCCTCATTCCGGAGCAGCAAGTTAGTCCTATTTTTCATGGCACGAGTGGTAAGCTGAATTTGATATAAGGAGGAATTTGGTTCACGCACCTCCATTTAAAAAAAATCTTAAACATGTGAATTGAGTAGCTTGTTGGTGTAGTGGTCATGACGCTCGCCTAGTGATCCGGTGGTTCAAGCCCAAAAAAGAACAAATGAGGGAGCTTGGGCATGTATTAAAAATGCCAGAGGAACGATTCCCAAGAAGTAACCTCTTGGCAGCCCCAGAAGGAAGGCGAACGTGAAGTCGCTCCATATTAAGCTAGGAGAAACAACAGAAAATAATGTACGAAGACAGAATGAGTCTTAACCGATACGGAAGCAGTACAAGATAGAGGAGTATGAAAACACCTTCACGAATATTTATATTCTTAAATAGTATATAGTTTTTCTTCATATAGTTTTCTTCTTTCCTTCTTCCTTCTGTATATAGTTTTCTGGGATATTCTGCTGTGTATATGTGACCTCTCTGGCCGACGTTTCGGATCCCATTGCAAGGTCCATCATCAGGGCTGATGTCACATAACACCTGAGAACCTTTTTTAACGAATCTTTGGGCCCCCAACCATATTAAGAGAGAATTAAGATGATGACGATGACTCGCTCATCCCTTCCAACTTATGAAACTATGCCGTAAAACTGCTTTGCAGTTTGGCATATGTATGATGTAATAAATATAAAAAATTAATAAATATATTAAATAAAAAAAAATCATAAAATAAACTAGATCGATGAATAAACCAAAATATTTAAAATGTTGCTCATTTCTTATAGTTCAACATGTAAAAGGATTAATATTACAAAAAACTTTTTCATCAGTCCGCAAACTGTCTGTTCCATTGTAAAAAAAATGAAATAAGTGGAAGTGCTCAAGGTTTCGGGTAACTACTAATGAACTGGATAAATGACGTGGTCAATGGGACCCAAGAGAAACAAAATGGTATTGGTGAAATGTACGGATGCCCCGGGTTGATGAAACTTCCCATCAAGTAAGGAGTAAGTGATAGCAAAATGCAAAGGTTGGGAGAAGGTTTAATGTAAAACCTTGAGAATACATCATCCTCTAGTACTCTACTGAATCAATACGACTTAATGATTGACTATATTGACGGATCAATTTAATTTATTTGCACAATTACATTTTAGATAATACTTAACTCTATCTAGTAGCGAAGGGAAAAACTGCATTTCAGATTGAAGACTACAATACACATACGTTCACCAGTTAGAAGACTACAAAATGTACGCCACATTTGTAGTAGGTACCGAAACATTACGTAATTCATCCACTTCAATAAGCTACATGAAGTGAGCTAATTATAGTACCTACCACGAAATTGTGCATGAAGCTAAATACTACTGTCTACTAAAAAAAACTACTAATCATTTTATCTACATCAACTTTGCAAAAAATTAACATCATTTAATAAGTCACACTTCAATTTAAAATATGAGGTGTGGAGTTTGTAGTGTGCAGTTTGAAGTGTGCAATTTTAAGTGTACATACAGTTTGAAGCATACAGTTTGAAGTGTGAAGTTTGAATTGTTAAATTTGTAGTGTGCAGTTCATTTACAAACGTATGAAATGTACATTTCTGTATAATGAAATACTACATTGTAGTACTTAGTACAGAGTGGACCCACACTACTATCTAGCATTATACTTAATGTTTAGGATCGACAAGCAAACAAATATCAAAAGTTGACGAAATATTATTTCATGCGTACATATGTCATCCATAACACTTTATTTAATTTAATATGATATGACAGTTTGGACGTTTTATGTTTTTTGGTAATTGAGATATATCTTACTGAATATTACATTCAGCAAATATTCTGTTTTAGGAATGACTGATTTTATTTACTGTCTTTTGAGTTCTTCTTCGCGTATTGTTTTATCCATAAAAAAGTTTGCCGATGTATATATAGTTTTGTAATGTTTCATAACTTAGTCAGCAAAATGTTTGCCTATGGCGTACTAAAATGTTTTACTCAATTTTTATTACAAATAATGAAAGTCACAGTGTCATCCTCTAAAGTAATGCGTTTGCGCAAAATATTGTCTAGATGTTAATATTTTATCGGGCTTCAAATAAAGTATTACGCTAAATCAACATTACTTAGTATTAGTTTGATCAACTTCTAAGTGTGATAAGTCTAAAAAGACGTAAATTTTGATATCAACTTGTACCATTTATTGAAATATTTCACTTGAATTATTATTCAATTGTACAATATTTGTACGAACTAACAAAAAACAAATATTTTCCAAGTTGTATGAGACATAGTATAAAAAAACGAAAAGGTTTTTCTATTTCACAAGCACTAGTTAAAAAAAACTTAGTATCTAAATACCTACACCAATAATAGAATATTTTATATGTGTATTCTTTGTATATATGTAAGTATGTAAAAAATGTGCTTTGGAAGACAGGTTTAAATAAAAACTCAATTAATAAATAAATTATAAAATTTAATAACCAAAAATCTATTTTTGTAAAAAAAATAAAAGAATGAAAAAAATATTTAAAAGAAATTTGGACAAAATCAATATATTAATTACCCTAACCAATGTCGTACGTTTCTGCATTTGGATGATGCTTTTTATTTGTATACAATAATTTTGCCGCGGTTCCCATTGGGTTGTGTGGCACAGCGGATGAACGTCTGACTGCGGATCAGAAGGTGCCGCGTTCGAATCCTGGCAGGATCGAATTTATTTTTTACATATTTTTTTTGTTGAAATTTTAATAACAAATAATTTTTTTATGTAACAAACCAAATTAAACAAAGATTAATTTTTTATAATGTTATATAAAAGTAATCAACACTGCGAGAAGAGAAGAGAGTAGGTACCTACCTATCGAACTATGGTTTATTCCGCTCTGACTTATTAATCGGTAAGAAATTTTGAATAAATACTTTGTCTTAATTATATCTAAACTACCCGTAATTAAAAGTGGAAATTTACCAGATACAATTGACCGCGAAGCGGCAGACATAGGCATAGGTAAACAATTGTGTTTGCTGCACAGCAAACACATTTGGTCGCGAAGCGGCCACAATAGCAAAAATGGAAGTTTGCCAGATAAAATTGGCCGCGAAGCGGCTGACGTAGGCATAGGTAAACAATTGTGTTTGCTACACAGCAAACACAATTGGCCGCGCAGCGTCAATCGCTTCGCCGATTGCTTACTGCTAGTAATGAATAATTTTTTATCATGCATCAAATATGCAACCAAAAGTTACCAAAATAATAATAAATCGGTTTATTTTATCAATATATTAAACATAAATTATAAATAACAATATAAGAGTGGATTTAAAAATTAAATTCCATAATAAAATACAATTGTTATATTTTTCTTAATATTTAAATCAGATTTTATTTAGTATAATATAAAACATTTATTAATTATTTGAATTAAAATTAAATGTTTATGCCCTTATTCATTTACTACATCTTCAGTTGTTGGTTCTATCTTTAAAAAAATCATGGCTATTTTATCAATGAGCATATTTCGAGGCGTATTTTTCCAGGGTGCAATTTTCGAGGTACCATTTACACAGAATCGACAAATAGTTCACCTTTGTACAATTTATTACATTGGATTTACCGAAAAATAAATACTTAATATAATTACTGTAATTATATTTTAACTTTTTGCAAAAAATAAGTCAGAAATATTGAAAAAAAAGGCGAACTTTGATATTGCATACTATCTCCATGACTATTGATATAAGGCCATGGTTGCTTGAACTTTTTCGATGCATTATTAAGGCAGAAATCCAGCATTTAAATTTTTTCTACTAACTATGTGACACACTTTATAAAAATATTTTTAATATTTAAATTTTTAGTATTTAAATTAATTATAAAGGTATTACTGCAGATTTTACTACAATTTACCATGGAAGGACACTTCTGAAAGTCTTAAGGGGTAGTTGTATCAAAATGTTGTCACGGATTGGCTGCAGTGGAAGACGAGTTGAAGCACTTAAATCAATTAAACTTTTATTGAATACGGAACGTTACTGGATATCTGTTTTCACACTAATTTTGCACTCGTCATCGTCTATTTTACATTCGTCTTCTAGAATATTCGAGTAAATTCACGCACCCTGTATATTGCTCTACGGTTCTCGCCGGCTGACAATTTAGACTAATGATATCGCACGCTTCTTCGATTTATATAGGAATGTTTTTCACGAATATTCCCGCATATTTTGGTACATAACAGCAGAAAAGCAAAGTATAAAAAAATTATAATCTTAATTTGAAATAAAAAAACATTAAGTACTGGAAAGCATGAATTAAAATACTTACTAATTAAATTTAAATAAACAGTGTAATGTTCATTGACAACATAATAAACTGATATCGCATGATAGCGACCAAAAAAATTAAAATAAATAAATAAGTTCGAATGTATAGATTAAACCTAACTAGTAGAAATGTGCTTAAACTTAATTTGGTAAAAATAAAATTTATTTCGTAAAATTTAACTGTGCTCATGACAAACTTTTATAATCAAGTAAATATTATAATATTTTTTTTAATTTAAATTGTAGAATAAGCAATAGCAAGAGATCATTCCATTTCATTATATTTCTCAATACTTTTTTACGCCGTGTATGTAAATACAGTGAAATCTTGGCTTGCGATAAACTTTCTTTGCAAGATGAGCAAAAAATGTAAGTATATTCCGAGGCATTACTTCACGAATAAACGCTTTATCTGTAAAAGCCCACGTGATCACAACTGGGCCGATAGTTCTTCTCCCATTTATGTGTGGGTAACAGTTCAAAACTGTATAGAATAGTACCACCTAAAAGGGCTAGCAGTGTGAAATATGAATCTATTTAAAGTCAATGCAAAGTTACATTTCTGCAAAATCCTCAAAAAGAAACGCAAGAAAGTATTATTGGATAAGTTCCTTAATAAATATCGCACAAAAAAGAATTCTATCATGCCAACACATAGCATCGATTCCTTTGGTGGCAGAAAGTCGTTATACACGTTTTAGAATGGAGAATTTTCATGATGTTGATAATACTATATTTATCTAAATGGAATTAAAATATAGATCAAAACTAATAAAACACTGGAAAAAAATTTGAAATCTGTCAATAAAGGACTTATGTTAAATTTAGTGTATTTTAGCGCGGAATGATTGACTTCCACTCCATTGACTCCATTGACTGATTGACTCCACGATTGATCGCCGTGACGTCACGCGTCCGCATACCCGGAGGCCGGAACACGAACCGTGATATACACCCGGTGTATAGCCGGTCTGGGTAGGGGAGATGACATCACGCGACTCCACCGGGCGGAACACAATTATTCATGTAAAGCGCAAATTTAAAATTCTATAACTTTGTTAGTTTTGAGACATCTTAATTTTACTTTCAGACTTTTATTCAATTTTACTCAAATTTACATTTCCTTCCAATGAAAAAAAAAAAAAAAGTTCTATGTTAGAAATTTAAATCATTTAATAAAAAAAATTAGAAGTTATTTGTAGTATGATTTTTTTTATTTGTGGAATGAATCATCCGAGTTAACGTTATTTCTTGTGAAAAAATTTCTTGATATACCTACAAATTTTTTTTGATTACAAACACGATTTCTGAACTTTTAACTCTAAAGAGTTTCTCGGCAATTCCAACAAATACAAATTTATTATTCTCTTTTCTCAGATGAAATTGATCATCTTTGATGTAAGACAACATTTTTCAAAAATAATGTTTAAAATAATACTTTCAAGAGTCACATAAAACGGTACGAATAAAAAGTCGTCTCTTCTTTAATATTAAACTTATAGAACAATCTAAGCAAACAATAAACAAAGTTGTACTATAAGTCAAAGAAAAAGAGTTTTAGAGTCTTACATGTCGGACAGATTTACCCTTAAAACATTCAAATTCCCCTCTAAAAATAAAAATTATGAGGAAAAACAACGCCTAATAAATACACGCAAAAAACTCAAAAACATTCCTCATACGGACAAAGAAAGTTTGAGAAATTTTTCAATAAAACTCTTTTTAAACATTCTTTCAGACATCCTTCTAAATATTGAAACTACTAAAACATCAAAAAAGATACTAAAATTAGGTGCAGGATTATTAACTTATCTTAACAAAATAATACATCGATCGCAAACATTTGCAAATTTTGCTACAGAGATTAAAGATAGCTATATAAAGTCTCTATGTATTATGTATTTAGTACTTTTAATGTATAAAAATAATTTACATAATTTTATGGTTTTTGCTATCAAGCGTTTAAAACGTTTTTTCTTAACTGTATTTTGTAATTTTTCTTATGTGTTATTTATTATGCAGATTAAAATTTCATGTGTGTTTTATTTTTTCAAATTATTTTCAGTAATTTGATCACAGATGTAATGAATAATCATTTAAATAATCGAATGTGGAGGCATACCTACGCATGAAGAAGGAAACGGATGTTTCTAAAGTCTGCAGTGATATACTCGTGTCAAATAAAAGTAGTTAAAATGCAAAATATTGTTTTAATTTATAATTATTATTAATAATCATATAGCTTTTTCTATTTTTTGATCATCTCATCCAAGATTCGACGAGTGAGACGGGTAAGTAAAAATAAAATTCTTTTATATATTGTATTTTTTGTCTTTTTTAAATATTTTTTTAAAAAAAAGTTTGCAATATTTTTTAATATTTAATATTTTTTATTTTATAAATTTTGACCAAAATGTTCGTTTAATCCAGTTAGATGCGACTAAAAAAAAATTGTACAGAGAAAATAAAAAATGAAATATGCTTGTAAATCTAGTACTTAAAACACTTGCTTAGTGATCCAGTGGTCGGAAGTTTGAGCTTCAGTCTAGGAAAAAAGACTTATTTTGTAAAATGTTATAATTACTATGTGGTTATTCATTGATAATTAAATGAAATACGTTCACGCATTTTTTTCCCCCACCATTTATTATCCCACCCCCTCTAGTCACATATTCACTCCCACCCTAACAACGGACACTAATTTATAATTGCCCATATATTATAATGTTTTGTTAGTAATTTACTCTGAAGAATAAATTGTGGTTTTAAGTGTTACCTGAAATAAGATGGTTTTAACCAAGTTAATTTGTTTTTAATTTAATAATATTGATGTGAAATGACAACACAATAATATATATTTAATATATTTTTATTAAAATTTAAAAAAATTAAATAAAGTTTTATTTGTTTTCTTTTGTTGGAAACTTTAATATTACGTGTAGTATACGAACAAAACAAAAACATATTTTAACTTTCACAGACAAAATAATAACAAATTCTGAAAGAAGTCATTAATGAAGAGTGGCAAGTTTACTATGCAGTGGGATGTTATTAAAAATATCATTAGTGCGAGAGAAGAGTTTCGTAAACACAATAAAAAAAGAAGTTTCCAAAATGTTTGCAAATCAAAGAATTCGCAAACATCGTGAGAAGGCGGCGGAAGTCGGGGTCCTGGGGAAGAAGGTGGAAAATGGCTGCCGTCCGAAGTAATTTCGGGACATAACTAAGGCTGATAGCGAAAGGGGAAGAACCCCGCTCGCGTTACCGCGGCGGAGGGATCGATTGTGAAGTGGCTCCTGGAGTATAATGGAGGAGAGTGGAAAAATACAGATGAAAGGAAGCGGGATGTATGGGGAAAATCGAGTTAAGGACGAGTTTCACGGTCGAAAGGACGCATTTTCTTACATTCGAAAAGCGGTGAATGAAAACGGTCTGTTCATTGGTTATTTGGTAGTCCATCATGCGTAGAGGGACTGCGGGATTTTTGTGGGGAAAAAATGCGATTTCCTCAGAAAAGGCTTGCACTTTAAAACACGGGGGAAATACGTCTTGGATATTTTACAAGGTTGCGAGTTGAGCTTTTATTAAAAAAAAAAGTTTGATATTTCAAAAAGAAATGTATCAAAATGTACGCTTTTTTTAATGCATATTAAGGGGTTACACCATTTGACATTTCCCACAAATCTTTTTTTTTACTTTATCTTTTAGTTTTTAAAATAATTTGAGTTATCGTTCATTTAAAAAAGTTATAGCAGTTTGAAAATAGCGTGGTAGGTGAAATTTTTAACGGATTATATTATTATTTTGCGAATATTTCGAAACTCACGGTGGAGATGATTTCTCAAAAACTATTAAGCCGATTTAATTCAAACTTTACACACATCTTATTTATAACATTATCTACAATTTTTAATGACCTTTTTGCTTATAACAAATTTTAACTTCGGAAAAAATGTTCAAACTGATGTCAAATGCCCAAAAAAAATTTTTCGATACGTTACGGCATAGTTGTTACATTACATCATTTAAAAAGAAAAAAAAGTAACCCATAAAAACCAAGTTTTTACAATACTCTCTTTTTCATTTTCGGTTTTCTTGTCTACCATATGCGTCGGAATCTCCATACAACTTGTACGAAAAAACCATTAAAAATTTGAAAAATCCAAAATTATAGCATAATTATTATTATTTTTTATTACTATACTCCCTTTCTCATTTTCGGGTTTCTTGTCTACCATATGCGTCGGAATCTCCAAACAACTTGTGTGAAAAAACATTAAGTATTAGAAAAATCCAAAATCATATTATAATTATTATTATTTTTTAACGAAAATTTGATAGATCTTCTTGATCGTCGCCACGCTTGCAAATTTTCAGCTCGATTGGATCACGGGAAAAAGGTTAAAAATCGATCCAAAGTTTTTTCGACGGAAAGCAAGCAAACAGACGCCACGAGTTAATATAAAGGGAGTAAACAATATAAACTTTTTCATTTCACTCAAACCCTAGCGATATGATCATCTTCACCAGCCATGCGCGTCATGGAGAATGACATTTCCGGGACAGCACGTAACTCCGCCATTTTGAAATTTTTAAAATAATTTGTTGTTTCAAAAAATATTAATTATTGTATGAATAAATGTGGAATAAACGTGTAATTTTTTTATTTGATCATATTTTTTGATTCCTAAAGGTGATTTTATCCCTATATTACAAAGCTGATAACGTATTTGTGTAAAGCAACAAAAAACGGTGTACTTCAGCATTGTGAAATTTGCACAGCTTATTCTCTATAGTTTTTTTTTGTCAATTCCAGGCTTCACTTCTATTCATTAGAGTCGGCATTAGGACCAAGAACCAACGTTCCCTCTAAGCTGCATGCGTGCGCGGCCGCCCAGCAGTTGTGACAGTGCTGCGCAGTCGTCGAAGCTGTCGCTCATTCCACAAATCATCGGGCCAATAGAATTTCAGCACGTTATTTTAAGTTTTCATTGAGTCCTTAACAAATCAAAAAAAGTTGAGAGGACTGCAAGGTTTTTTTGTCATTTGTAACTGAAATGACTTCATCCAATTTATCCCAAATTTCAAAAGTAAAAATCGGAGAAAATTTTAATTATCGCAGCAATACAAATGATATCATTTGTAAAATTTGCAGCCAATCGATTTATTAAGGTGAATTTTCGATACTATAAATTGTATTAAAAATTATTTATTGAAGAACAATTTTTAAGATATTAATTATTTATACGGACTTAATAAATTTTATAAAACTTTTTATATTGACTTGATAATAATAAATATGATTGTTTAAAATATTGTATAAAATAAAATATATCTAGATATTAATAAGGATTTACAAATTATACACGATTACAGTTAGATTAATTAAAAATTTAAAAATTAAGAAAAAATGTAAGGGTGAATTGAATAATATTTTAAATAACCAGGACCTTTTTACAAACAGTCAAATTGCAATTACAAATTGTTTAAACAAACAACTTAAATTAAGTGACAACTTTTATTATGCAAGTCCTACAGCTGTCAAGTGTAAATACGTCATCAAACGGGTCGTTAGAGGAAATGGGGGTTTTTGACAAAATAATAATACACTATTGTCCTCGTCTCCCTGTTCATAAAGGGGAATGACCGCTAATTTATTTTCAATTGTTAGTTGTATGGTGGACATTTCTCTCGACGAAGATTAAACGGGAGTCGTGGCTCGTTAAATTGTGAACGAGCTAACAATTGAAGTTACCGCGCTGCTTTTTACGACAACGTAATGAAATATTCTCGATTAAAAAAAAATACATATAGCAATTACACGGATCATGAAATAAATATTGGATTTATAAAATATAACCCGACAATGACGACGATACATTTATTAATGTTATAATCATGATTTTTTTTTATTGAATACAAATGTATTTCGAAATTGTAATTTTAGGAGAGATACTGGAAGATGGTCCTGTTAGAAGTCTTAATAGTCGTAATTGAGTTTGTAGCCGAAGATGTATGAATGTGGATGAGGTGAGAATTTTATGTAAGGACAGAAGAGTGTGGTGCTCTATCCTCTCTGCCTGCTCCTACGGAGAAACAGAGCGATGGTAAGTAAGTAAGTTGAAGTTTTAGAAAAAAAATGTTTTTTTTTTTTTTTTTTTAAATAAAATAAACAAATACTAACTATTATCGTGAATGCCTATAATAAATATGTACGAATAGCCAGATGCTACGTGTTTTCGGTATTGCTTTATTGAATGGAAGGATAGACGCCAACTGATTAAGACTAATTTAAGCAATGTATATGTAGATTAACAAAAAAATGCTCAAAATAAGCTGTATGGATTGAGTTACGAATGAAGATTTTATAGTGAGGATGAATTAAAAAAAATAAGTAATCAAAACAATTGCAATCTGAAAACTTCATTACCTCGGACATATGCAGAGAAATCCAACGATGTATCTTGTAGTATCTTGCTCATAATGGGAAAAATTTCCAGAAATCGGAGCTCTATATGAAGGCTGTCTTCTATCATCAAAATCATGGCTGAAAAACCTAAGACTGTCTTCTTCTTCTTATGGTGCCATCTCCTATCGGAGGTCGGCGAACATTGTAGCGATTATGACTTTATTAATCGCCGCACGGAACAACTCGTCGAGTTAAACTAATGCCTCAAGTTACGCAACCATAAGATACGGCGTCTTCCTACGCTTCTTTTTCCACTTATTTTTCCCCGTTTGATGAGTCGGTTTATACTTTACTTTGGTCTTCTCATAATATGTCCGAGATACTCCAGCTCCAGCAACACGCTGGAGGACTTCATCATTCGTCCTTCTATCCACCCAGGAAACTTTCAATAGACGTCTGTAGATTCACAACCAAAAAGTCTAAAATTTGCGGTTTAGTTCTTAGTTTAGTTTAAGAGATATAAGTGGCTACTGTAGTGCTATTCCAAGCCGCAGTTAATAAAATAATGGTAGCCAAAAATGACCTTTGAACGGATAGGGCACAAAAAGAAGAAGAAAAAGAAGAACACGTATAATACGAAGTGCCCCTTGGTAAATATATTGTAATTACCACGGAGAACATTTAGTGTTTACCAACGGTGTTCAATTGTTGAATTCGTATACGAAGGTGAAGGGGCGCGCATGAAATTTATTTTATGTTATATTAGATGTTTATTGGTTGCGTATGTGAATATATACATTTTTTTATTAATGTTAGTTTTATCAAACATAATAATCTCGTTGTCTGTTCGTCTGTCCGTCCATCTGTCTGTCCGTAACATCCCGTATCGTCCATAATTTCATTCGAATTTACGGCTGGTTAAATTAAATGGCCGGAGATGGGGCTTGAAAACTAGCCAGCGAACCCGAACCGCTCTACGCATGCTGTTACGGCCATCTCTCCGTGGACTACCAAAAAGATATTATAAACGTATAGAAGGATACAGAAAAAAATTTAGTAACAAAAAATGTTTCGACTTGAATTTGAAATAGAGATAAGACTACAATAATTGTCTCAAAATTTTCATAATCATAAATGTCAACTGTGGGGAAATTGGTGTTGATGTTCCCAGTCAAAATGTTCAAAATTCTTATCCTGGCGGTAGCTAAATATTAAATAACGATAGACACATTTTTTATAAATATATAGGGTTATTTGAAAAATATTAATAACAATAATATCATTTTATTTAACGTGTATTGAAACGAAAGAATTTTTCGTAATCGATATGAGTTACTGTAATGATAGTCCAACGTTTTACAAAAAATAAGTCAGAAATATTGAAAAAAAAATGCAAACTTTGATGTCGCATATCTTCTTAACTATTGATATTAGGTCACAATAGCTTGAACATTTTCGACTCATAATCAAGGGAGGAATATAGTCCTGTGAGGTTATTAATGTTTTCCAAATAACCCTGTATATGTTTCTAAAAAAACTAAATACATCTCAAAAATGTAAGAAATAATAATAAAACTTAAAGATTAATTTAGGAAAAAATATATATTTACTTTTTCTACAAAATCTAATTGTAGCTCTTGAAGGACACGTTCGGGGTGTATTCCATTTGCCGGGAGATAAGTACTGGTCCACACCTGTCTTGTTCCAATTTTCCGCCCCTCTGGACAATTTTTTGTACAGCCTCCCCTTTCCAAGATCCATCTCCGAAGATCAACTCTCAACTCAGCTGTTTAAGTGACAGATTGGTGGGGTAATGGAGAAATTACCAGAATCATTTGAAAAAATCTGCTATACTTTTTGAATCAAATGTTAACTGCTGATTGATTAGCGAGGAAAAGGTGTCGTTCTATATCGAATAAAATATCGAAAAATAAATGTAATATACAAAGATCAATTAAAGTCTTAAAAAAATAATTCCCGCCTTAATAAAATATGTAATTCTCTACGTAACAATGTTCACCGTTACCGCTACTAGATGGCGCTATTTACGCGCTAGTTCAAACATACATTTAAATTGGTATTTTAGCAATTAGAGATCGTAGGTCATTTGGATTAACAGAAACGATGAGTTCATTCATATTGTGTATATATATATATATATATATAATATACAGCTGAAATTCAAACATAAAAAGTCAGTCATTTTTAAGGGTTATAACAGCTAGTACCTAATATAATTAAAAAATTATTAATATATTAAAATATATCATAATTTAAAATAAAACTAAGGACGTAAAATAAACCAATGTTTATCAATTCAAAATTTTTAGGCGCCAACATTCTAGTGAATTCTGATAATTTTATTTTTTTAAATTCATTTAATTTATAATATATATAATATTTTATTACAAAGATACCTTGAAAATATTTAAAATTCATTTTTTTGTATGTATATACCTCACCAAAAAGATTCTTGTGTGTGGTGAGGAATAACCACTTACAATCATATAGATAGGTAATCTAATTTATTAGACAATAATCAAGGTAATATATTATTTATCTAATATATCAAAAATCTTAATAAATAATACAATACAATAACATCATACAGTCAAGTAAATAACAATGTAGAATAAGTAGCCAAAAGAAATAAAATATTAGATATATATTATAACATGTACACTATCTCCAAATAAACAGTATTATTTATCAAAATATTTTATTCTAACCCCATAGCCATAGCATATATTAAAAATAGCCTCAATAAAAAACTAATATCTAAAATTGCGATCTTTTTCGAAAACATTATCAAACCACATATCATTCTATTGAATATTAGGTTTTCAATGTTAGTTTTACGAATTAATATTAGGTCCTTACATATGAAATTGACGTTTTGCCGTACTGGCAAATTTGATCTCAAATATCTTCTCTTTGGTTAGGAATTCCAAATCCAAATTTGTACAACTATTTACTCATGTATTTGTGTTTTGAAAATTATAATTCATTTGTTTTTTCCTCAATTGTTTTTTTCTTTGCGTCACTCAGTTTACAAAATGAAAAACTTGAAATATCGCGTTATTTACAAGTACGAGTTCCACCGTGGCACCAGTACTGCAGAAAAGGCTCGAAGGATTAATGATGTGTATGGCGACGGTGCCGCAAAAGAAAACACAGTGCGTTTTTGGTTCCAACGTTTTCGTTCTGGAAATTTCGACCTGCAGAACAAGCCCCGTGGACGGCCGGAGACCAAAGTTGATAATGAAGAATTGAAGGCTATTGTGGAAGCGGATCCATCGCAAACCACATCCGAGTTAGCTGCAGGCTACGATGTTAGTAATAAAACTGTTTTAATCCACTTGAAGCAAATTGGTAAGGTGAAAAAGCTTGAAAGGTGGGTACCTCACGAATTGAGTGAAGCAAATCAACAAACGCGCGTTGACTGCTGCGTTGCATTACTCAACCGGCACAATAATGAAGGGATTTTAAATCGAATCATTACCTGTGATGAAAAGTGGATCCTGTACGATAATCGGAAGCGCTCATCGCAATGGCTGAACCCTGCCGAACCAGCCAAACCATGCCCCAAGCGAAAATTGACTCCAAAAAAGTTACTTGTGAGCGTTTGGTGGACTAGTGCTGGTGTCGTTCACTACAGCTTTCTTAAATCTGGCCAGACGATTACGGCAGATGTCTATTGTCAGCAACTGCAAACCATGATGGAAAAGCTAGCTGCTAAACAACCGAGGCTGGTTAATCGCTCTAGGCCACTGCTGCTTCATGATAACGCTAGACCACACACTGCACAACAGATGGCTACCAAATTAGAGGAGGTTCAATTGGAATGTCCAAGACATCCACCGTACTCTCCGGACCTTGCCCCAACAGATTATCATTTTTTTCGAAATTTGGATAACTTCTTGCAAAGGAAAAAATTCAACTCCCATGGGGCAGTCCAAACCGCCTTCAAAGATTTTATTGATTCCCGTCCGAATGGTTTTTTTAGTAAAGGGATCGATGAACTACCTATGAGATGGCAAAAGTGCATAGATAGCAATGGTACATACTTTGATTAAATAAATATATTATAATAAAAAAAAATCGGCTTTATGTTCCTCCCATACTAAACGTCAATTTCATATGTAAGGACCTAATATATGTGTGTACCAATGCGAACAATTAAATTCGACAGTAATTAGCTTTATGTATGACACAAAAAAAAATACTGTAATCGTGTTACTTTTATCAAAATATTTTATTTAGTAGGTTCCAGCTACATTTACGTTGTATTTTAACTTTTTTTTTAAACATCCTGTATAAAACAAAATGTGTTAATAAATACTGCACCAAACATTATGTAATAACTCTGATTACAACATCAAAAATATTGATGAGGTTTCTCATACATCTTTACATACGAAAAAATATTTAGATCTAAACGTTTCGTGTTTTGTGTTAAACGATTTCCGCTATATATCAACTTAAGTTATAAAAATTAGGATTACCGTTTAAATTCAATTAAATGCCATAAAATTAATGGAATTTACTTTGTGGTGCAACATGATTATTTTAATTTTAACTAAATTTAACTTTGTAATGCACACACGTTGAGTTAATCTTAACACTACTATAGTTTTGAGAGTACTATAGTTTTACCTTTCATCTTCAGGTATAATTTATAACTAAACTAAATACAGAAATCATGTCATCTTATTTGAGTAGAGAATTCGCCAACCATATGATTCATACCAACCATTCTTTCGATAATCACAGCTTAAAACTATTTCACTCGGTTCCTCACAAATGATTGATAATGAATACTTTGGAAACCGTTGAAATCCAAAAGAACTGATAAAATACTCAACATCACACTCTCACAAATGTCTCCACTTCTCAGCTCTTCCCCCTGAAGGCCACACAAAAAATCAACCCCACTGCTCCGCGACCCGTTAGGCCTAAAACGAACTAGCGGCGTGGTGCGGCGTGCCGTCGCGGCAGGCCGCACTTGGATTTTTACACGGAACCGCATGATATCGACGCATAGACTTGCGGCTACCCGTAAACCGCTCCGGTTGTCTTGCGATTGTAGCGGGTCACACTGGTTGAACGATGCGGCGCGCCGCATCCCCTCCACGCACTCGGCGCGGTTAGCCGCAATCGCTGCTCGCTTCCCGCCCCACTCAGTCGTTAGACACTGTACGCAGGGCGCGCTTGTGTTTAAATATTGTTTTGATAATAATTATTCGTACGATTTTACTGATATCTTAGTGTATCTAAAGAACTTATCTTCAAATTTCTTTAGTTCTGAAATAAAAATATTAAACTCTCTGTTGTCATGTCGTGTCTCCAGTAGAGAGTGTATCAAAAATCTATGTTTATTTTTACGACGACTTTTCCCACTATAATATAAATAAATAACTGCAGCAACTTCTTCGACGTCCATCATGTCCAATATTTCTAGAAGCACTGACGATTGCGGCGGACCGCAATAGAACCGAGACGATACGGTTAGCCGGAATACGGCGTGCCGTTGCGGCAACCGTATATATTGCGGCCTGCCGCCACGGTACGCCGCACCACGGCCAGCCGCTAGTGCGTTTTAGGCCTTACTATACTCAAATAAGATAACATATTTTCTGTATTTAGGTTAGTTATAAATTACACTTGATGAAACTATAGTAGTGTTAAATTTAACTCAACACGTGTGCATTACAAAGTGCAATTTAGTTTTGATTAAAATTAACATTTTGAATAATTTAATTTTCGGAGATAAAATATGAGTGACAGTACTTGAGACGGTGAATGTAAGTGCGATGAGCTGATAAACTCAAAGGATGGATAGTGCTCATTGGAAATGAATCTACGTCGAACAAAGAGCCTTTGAAAATGTCGTGTGATTCCCCTTAAGCCGGCCTCCACTCACTTTTCCACTTTTGGGGTCCATCGCCTCAGCGGCCATATTGCACAGCGCAAGAGAAGAGATTGATTACTTATTTTAACAAAATTTATAATAATAAAAATAGAAATCATTGAAAAAAGCAGAGTAAAGAATGAAGACATTCGAATGAATATAAAGCTGATCTTAGCATAATTAATAATACTAAAAATGGGTCGCTCAGATGGGCATGTTCAGCGAACAAATGAGGGAAGAATGATGAGAAAGAGATATAGCGAGGACAACTTAATCTTAACTAGATACTGGACGATGGTCCCGGAGGAAGCCTCAACAATCGTCGTGCTTGAATACAAATGTGGATAAGGTGAGAGTTGTTAGGACAGAAGAGTGTGGCGCTCTATCCTCTCTTAGTACCCCCCATGGGAAATGGCGTAAGTAATTAAGTACAGTCACTTTGTGGTGTAACAAGTAATTACTTCTCGGAATCTTCAAAAAAAAATTCTCTAAAAAATAACTTTTCGGAATTTCTAATCGCATAATAAAAATTAAACATTTATTCTTATAATGTAGACATGTTAGCTTTAAATTACAACTATTCGATTCGGTTACCTATAAATTTTTAAAACTTTTAAGGAATTTTTATATATGATACACATCAAAAAATTCCTAAAACACCAGTGAATGACGTCACATTACCTTTCTCTTCAGCCGTACTCTCCATATTCTCTTTAAGAATTAAAAAACCCTCCTCCTTTCATACTTCGCCCCTTTACCTGAATAGGTTGAAAGCACTCTATTTAGCTTAGTAATTAATTTAAATCTCGTGATGAGAGGGACTACTCATCTCCAAACTATAGTAATGATAAAATAACTCAACGTATGTTTTTTACAAAGTTAATATTACTTAAAATTAAATTAACGCTCTTTTTTTACTAAATACTCTAAAATAAATATTTTAACATTTCTAGTAAATGACTAACATCCAGACTGGATCATAAAAGGAAAATTTATTTATTAATATGCGACTTGTCTTACGTATCGAAGTGAAGTGTGGAATCGACAAAATAAGTACGAAAGTAGACTGAATGGCGCCTGTATAAAAATCCTTGACGATAAAGCACAAAATTAGAAGTTAATATCACATAATTGATAAGTATTACGCTGGCTGTAGCGTAGGTAGTAGATAAAATAAAAACTTGTGTCTGTGTTAAAATAGCCAGTTTTATCGGGCTATTAGATGATGTTATTTCTTTAAATTATAAAATAATCTTCTTCTTCTTTTTCTACCCCTTATCCTATTGGACCGGAATCTCTGCACCGCATAGGTGGTTCCAACTCCTCCTATCTTGAGCTTCGCTCTCCACGTCAGCTCAATTTATGTAGTTTCGACTTCGCTTCGCAGCAGTCCTCCAACGTTTCCGCCAGATCATCCTAGGATAGCTACTTGGTTATTTCAGATATTCTACTTGGGCAGTCTATCTGCTGGCATCCGCAAGGTATGTCCCACCCACCGTAACTGTAATTTCTCGATAAATGTCAATAAGAGTTCCACTTCAAGACATTCTCTTATTTGCGTATTTCAGATTCTGTCCCTTCTGGTAACTCCTACTATTCCTCGTACAAATCCCATCTCAGCGGCCTGTAACCTTCAGCGGGTTCTTTCGGTCAAGATCCAGAACTCGTGGTCGTACACTAGGGTTGGCCTGAAAACTGCTTTGAATACTGCCAACTTTACTCGCTGAATGAGTTCCGCTTTTCTAATGTAAGGAATAATACAGGGATCATGCTACCTGGCTTGCGGCTTCTATCCTCCTATTCAATTCACTTTCTTGCTTTCCATCCTAGAATGTTATTATACCAGTTATTTGAAACTGTTCACCAGTTTTAGATGTATATTCTGGCACGTTATGTTACATTGCTCTTCGCTTCTGCCAATCGCCACCACAATCAAAAATAATGAATATACTCGTACACGTATATTGAAAATTCTGTTAAACATCTTCAAACGGTTAATGATCTGTTTTAGTTTTCGTATTCAATTCAATTAGAAATATTAGACAGCGATGTATCAGATAGAACATTACCCAAGTGAATCATATATTGGATGCATTTAAGAATAATTTTCGTATTATTGAAATATTTCTAAGTTATGTGAAGTGTTTTGATGTGTTATCGGAGCTAAAAACATAATTAAAAATACAATCCAAATTTGGAATTGTATTTTAATTTTAAATATATAGAGAGAACTCTTGTCAAAGTTATAGGAGAATCCCGCTTCAGAAAACACCTTTCGAGACATTGTACAGATCAATATCCAAAATGATATAGTTTAGTATAGCGATAGCTCTTCCTACGGGTATAACCATCAGCATATTGTTCCTCTATATTGGAATGCAAAACAATTTATTTTAACGCTATCTGAATTAATTATCAAGAACATACAATTCTTCGCATAATTTCAGGATAGACGATCATTTTGCGTAGCAATCGAAAAAATTCGTATTCAGATACACATTCCTTCTAGTCTCTATAATATTGTAACCAAGCGTACCCTGGAGAAATTCGGTTGGGTAGAGCTAAGAGTTATCTAAGAAAACAGAAGTTTGCATTACAAAGGTTAAACTATTGTAAATTAAAATCTTCATTAATTTAGATAAATTATAGATTTTTTCATCTCACAAATTAAAATCTTCATTAATTTAGATAAATTATAAATTTTCTAATCTCACAGAGGCGAAGCTATTTATATGGAGAAGTACGTATGGAAGTCTTTTTTGTGCGCTTATAGTACTGTAACGATATTGGCCTATTCAAATAGACATTGCTGAAAAATTATACGAAAATATCTATCTGCTAAAGTTTATAATAAAGAGAAGCTTCGCAACCCGTTAAATACTCTATAATTAAATATTTGCTGGATAAGTAGGTGCGGGCGAGCTTTATTATTTCTGCACGCGGGCGTGTAAAGCAGGCTTTATGTTATTTTGTTTAACGAGATGGACCAATTACAGGTGCGCCGTTAGCACCGAATCTGGCCAGTCAGGAACGTTTGTCCGCCGAACGAATTCGGCCAATCAGAGGCTTTCTCAGAGTTAGACTTTGACTTTTACACGCGAGTTGGAATCAAAGATGGCGCGAGATAGGGACTATTTTTAGGCGTTACAAATTAGAAAGCGGCACTTGAGTTTTCAGCTTGAAGGTCGGCGGAGGCTTTGTCGAGGAGAGTCCGAAGTAAGGAAGATAATTTGGCTGGATCGAGGGAAAAAGCCAGAGGTTGATAATAATTCAAAGAGAATTGGAACAGTGAACAGATAAGCATTTCCAATGTTATTTATTCCTATTGCCTTTTGTGTGTATCATATTTGGAACCTTATATTACTTAGCGCTCATCAGATTTAATAATTCATAGTTTTGCGTGATAATCCAGCGGGCGTTCTTTCCTAATACTTGTGTAACTTTCAATTATGCAAAAGAATGCTTTGTTATCTATACTGGCGATTGAATACACGGATTTCTATATGATTTGTATTGTTTGGAAATAATTGGGATCGGAGTATTTATGTGGTTTATTTGAACAAGATACATGTTGTGGATTGTTTTGTTACGTATTTTGGGCCTGGGGATAATTATTACTATACGCGCTTCAGATTCAATATACAAGAAATCGTAATATGGCGACTGTGATAATTCCAGCGGGTGAATTATTGCATAACGCTTATGAAATATATAATTCTGTCGCTGTTCATATGAAAAATCATTTAAATTTGATATTCATATATTACCAAAGATATAAAGGCTTTAAAATGGAATACTTTACTGACGAAGGGTGTTTCGTGTTTGTTTGTGGGATTTAAAAATTCAGAATAATTATGTATATTCAATGTCGCGAGGTTCGGAATGTACGAGAGATTCTTCAGGGCGGATGTATCCTTATGCAAAAGAATGCTTTGTTATCTATACTGGCGATTGAATACACGGATTTCTATATGATTTGTATTGTTTGGAAATAATTGGGATCGGAGTATTTATGTGGTTTTGATATCACGATTGTAAGCGCGATATAAATTCAAATCGTACGAGGAATTTCCTACAAACAATATATTTTAAAAATGCTTCTGGATTTTATATTTATTTTATTAAAACATGAATGTGTGGTTTGTTTGAACTCGTTACATGTTTGTATTGCGTATCATTGGGCAATCGTTGAAAACACGATTTGTTCCTATCAAGTTCTTATAAAGACGTGTTTCGAATTGTATATATTCCTTAATTGCGATAGTTATTCATATGACATTGTTTTTATTCATTCAATATTAGATATTTGAAATGTTTTTTTTACAACATATTCCATTATTGTGGGTCGTTACGGTTAGATCAGATCAACCTTCGGTCTTCCGTAGCCGTGATAGTTTTCATATGACATTGTTTAATTCATTCAATATTAGATATTTGAAATGTTTTCTAGAACATTTTTCACTATTGTGGGCAGTTCGCGGTGTGTTCAGGGGTGGTTAACCTTCGGCCTTCCGTAATTGCGATAGTTATTCATATGACATTGTTTTATTCATTCAATATTAGATATTTGAAATGCTTTCTACAACATTTTCCATTATTGTGGGCAGTTCGCGGTTTGTTCAGGGGTAGTTAACCTTCGGTCTTCCGTGATCACGTTATTTACTTATATGACAGATTGTTTTGCTTTGTTCGTTTAATATAAGTAATGTCATATTTTTATGAGTTACCGTAATTATTTATCTATATGATTTTATTATTGAGAGTGATGCAACGAATACTACTTTCATGAATACGAATATCAGGCCTACTATTCGGTGAATACGAATGCGAATATTTCCACCAAGGTGGGGAGAACGCAAGCATACTTGTAATTGTATTGTTTATGTCTGCTTGTGATATCACTATACGGCGTAGATGAACTAGTTTGAAAGGGCTTATGTTCTGTATGTGCTTGGCGTAGAGGGAATAGTCTTCTTGTTTCTAGGATCCTATACAGGTTTACAGGTGCTGATATTGAAATATATATACAAGGAAAACACTATTTTGGGAACCATTAACTGGATGGAAGATATTGAAGCACACATACACACAAGGAGGACGTTATGTTAAATACATGACTGGAAAGTTGTTATTGGAAAACACAGGCGTTCAGTCGGCGGGACGCAAGCATACTTGTAATTATATTGTTTATGTCTGCATGTGATATCACTGTACGACGTAGATGAACTAGTTTGGAGGGGTTTATGTTCTGTATGTGCTCGGCGTAGAGGGAATAGTCCTTTTGTTTCTAGGATCCTATACAGTTTTACAGGCGCTGATATTGAAATATATATATATACAAGGAAAACACCTTTTGGGAATCATTAACTGGATGACAGATATTGAAGCACACATACACACAAGGAGGACGTTATGTTAAATACATGACTAGAAGGTTGTTATTGGAAAACACAGGTGCCACTAGAGGATATGGACAGTTTGCAGAGAACTTCAACTTCTGTCAGTTAAGGACCTTTTACTATTACTATTCTTTCGCCTTTTTGCATAACCGTGGATGAACTAGATTGAAGGGGTTTATGTTCTGTATGTGCTCGGCGTAGAGGGAATAGTTTTCTTGTTTCTAGGATCTAATCCAGTTTTACAGGCGCTGATATTAAAATATATATACAAGGGAAATGAAGGGCTACACAGGCGCTGGTAATTGCTCAATTTTGGAGAGTTATATTACTTCGGATCAGGATGC
>JADDOH010006883.1:201658-327008 GCA_016648135.1 Agrypnia vestita | reverse complement strand
AAAATGGTAATCTGTTGGGGCAAGGTCCGGAGAGTACGGTGAATGTCTTAGACATTCCAATTGAAGCTCCTCTAATTTGGTAGCCGTCTGTTGTGCAGTGTGTGGTCTAGCGTCATCATAAAGCAGCAGAGGCCTAGAGCGATTAACTAGCCTCGGTTGTTTAGCAGCTAGCTTTTCCATCATGGTTGCTGACAATAGACATCTGCCGTAATCGTCTGGCCAGATTTAAGAAAGCTGTAGTGAACGACACCAGCACTAATCCACCAAACGCTCACAAGTAACTTTTTTGGAGTCAATTTTCGCTTGGGGCATGGTTTGGCTGGTTCGGCAGGGTTCAGCCATTGCGATGAGCGCTTCCGATTATCGTACAGGATCCACTTTTCATCACAAGTAATGATTCGATTTAAAATCCCTTCATTATTGTGCCGGTTGAGTAATGCAACGCAGCAGTCAACGCGCGTTTGTTGATTTGCTTCACTCAATTCGTGAGGTACCCACCTTTCAAGCTTTTTCACCTTACCAATTTTCTTCAAGTGGATTAAAACAGTTTTATCACTAACACCGTAGCCTGCAGCTAACTCTGATGTGGTTTGCGATGGATCCGCTTCCACAATAGCCTTCAATTCTTCATTATCAACTTTGGTCTCCGGGCGTCCACGGGGCTTGTTTCTGCAGGTCGAAATTTCCAGAACGAAAACGTTGGAACCAAAAACGCACTGTGTTTTCTTTTGCGGCACCGTCGCCGTACACATCATTAATCCTTCGAGCCGTTTCTGCAGCACTGGTGCCACGGTGGAACTCGTACTCGTAAATAACGCGATATTTCAAGTTTTTCATTTTGTAAACTGAGTGACGCAAAGAAAAAAACAATTGAGGAAAAAACAAATGAATTATAATTTTCAAAACACAAATACATGATTAAAAAGCTGTATAAATTTGGATTTGGAATTCCTAACCAAAGAGAAGATATTTGAGATCAAATTTGCCAGTACGGCAAAACGCCAATTTCATATGTAAGGACCTAATATTATACACGTAAAATAAAAATGGTCACTTCTAAAAATTATATACTTAATATTTAAACACGTTTATTAATTTTTGATATACATATGTGTGTTTCAAAATTGTTTGTAAATTTCGCCATATCTATTTTTGGTTTTGTAAACCCAGCCATAACCCAGCTGTCGGTTCGGCCGTTCGGCACAATTGTCGCCGTAGACAGTTATTCACATTTTCTCTTTAAACTATTTATCGCTTTAAAAAGCTCCTTTTAGTTATAAAAATGTTATATCACAGTTAATAAAATGAATCAAGTCGCGGATAATAGATTACGGAGCAGTACATAATTATTTATGATATTTAACTGTCATATTCATGTTTTTCAGGTTAGAATTTCTTGTTTCGGAAGTCATAATTTATATTTTCCAAAACATTAATAATATGAGGATACACAGAACAACGGCATTAAGAACAAATACGATGAAATTATATTTGATAGATCTTTCTTTAAATTTAGTGCAACAATATCCTTTTTAAAATGTGATTGTTTTATTTTGATAAATACGAAAAAAAAATGTTCAGAATTTTAAGAAAATTGAACCACGTTTTTTAATATGATGGCAAAGAGTGTTAATTTGACAATTGACAACTGATAAATTAACTTGAACTATTAATAAATTTTAAAGCACTTTCAAAATATTAACTTTAAAACTCCGCTCTGACTTATTAATAGATTAGAAATACTGAATAAATACTTTGTCTTAATTATATCTAAACTATCCGTAACCCATGAAAAATCACGGGTGTAATTAACAACGACCCTTGTGCGTGACCTGGCCCACGTGCTGGTTGCGTGTCACACTCTAATTAACTTAAGTTGTAATTCCAACAAGTTACGGACGTTGCGGACCGATAGACAACGAAATTATTATATATAGATAGCTGCCCTTATGATCTATCAGACCTATTTGCGCACTAGCTATCAATTGTCGCGAAGCGTAACCGACAGCATGGCCTTGCAGCAAGCAGACACCGTGCACCATTGGCTGCGAACCGCCCACCATAGCCGCATTGGCATCTGCCATTGGCAACAGCCGATTGTAGACCCCAATGGCCGCGCAGCGGTCACTGCCAGCCGTGAAGCGGCTACTATAGTCGACCACGTTGTGAAACGAAGTGAAAAATGTAAATTTGCCATATTAAACCACAGACCATAGGTAAACAATTGTGTTTGCTGCATAGTAAACACAACTGGCGGCGCAGTGGCCACAACAGCCGCCCGCAGGGCCTAGCAGCAAGCAATCGGTGACAGCCGATTGCTTAACTGCTAGTTGATATAATTATGTAAATACTAGCCATACACCCGTGAAAATTCACTGAACATAATTTATTAAATAAAATATTATTTATTTATACATAATAAAATAAAAAGCCTGTCAAACGTAGAACTATGGTGGCGTTAATAGACGGTTTACATCTTATGTGTATTATGTATACTATATTTTTGTCGGGCTGTGGAGATGCGGTGGTGACTATGTCGGTTAGCCGCGTTGCCATCCATGCGTCCAAGGCCCGAGTTTTTCTCCAGCCGTGTACTACTTACGGGACAGACAGACAATGAAATTATTATATTTCGATGAATATGTGAATCAAGATGAATTAACGCTTCAATTTATTTTAAATATTTATTTAAGGAAAAAATAATGAAACCTTATATGTTACTTTGGTGTCTTAATTGTAATTGTTTATTAATTTTTTTCTGACCTTAATTTTTCAGACCTTAATTTTGAAGTATAGTTTTTGCAGAAAATACTTCAGAATAAATAAAATACAATGATAACAGACAATTTATCATATGAATTAAAATAAAGTTGGTAATACCTGGCGATGATAATTTTCTGACAGTTTGAATTGCTAAACAACCATGTTTAATTTTCTTATTAATGTTATGTAAATGGTGTGATATCGATTTTAATACTAAATTCGTTCAAATCATTTCAAATTTACCTTAAATATTAACATGATAATTCAAATGGTGTTATGAAGTGGCGTTTGCAGAGAAAACGTATCTATTTATTACAGAATTCTAGTTTAAAGTACGAATTCTCGCTTCGGAGGGCGTAAAAACGAAACGTATTTTTATTTTGTTATAGTTTCGATAGAACACACATGCAGAGCCGATTCATTGATATAATTAACATTTTTTCTGAAGCCTTAGGGCATAAAATTACCAACGTCTGTGTTCGGCTGGCTGTCTTTTTCTGACTCTTTATTTCTGTTTCAAATACAATTAAACCCATACACACCCATTCAAAAGTACAATGCGGATGCTAAGTTCTCCTACAGACCTGCATTGTCGTGAGATATAACAAGTTTCTTTACTTAAAACTTTTACTTCGGCTCAGACGTCCCGCTTCCTCTTCCCCAGTCGTAGCACCCCAGTCGTAGCACCTCCGTCGACGCGGCGTAGACCGCATCCTGTTCGCTCCGCACTGTAGCACGGTTTTTCCGTAGCACGACGATAATCATAAAAAATTTCATTTTGAACAACGTCCACGCTAATGCCACGAGTGTTATGAGTCATGATATAAAATTTAATGTTAATTTTATTATTAAATATTCAATTAATTTATTAAAATATGTATTATATATTACAAGATGTATTGCATTCAAATGAAAATATGTAGGTTATTATGGATATAATAATAATATTAGTAATAGATTTTAGAAAGTAAAGTGCAAAATATAAGTTAATATACTGAAGTGTAATATTAACTAACTTAAGAAATAAATAAAAAAATAAAAATAATACTTTTTTTTTTTAACCATTTACTGTTATTATTTTGAGACAGCAAATAAACAAAATTATCGTTATAATTTGTCACTTAAAAGATTTGGAATCATTGAAGCTATCAAATAACTATATATCTAACTAATAATTTATTCTTACGCTTTTACATACTTATAAATTTTTTAAGAATCATTTGTGTTGTTATTAATTGCTTTTTTAATAATTTTTAATCAGAAATCTACGTTTCTAATAAAAAAGGCTTTTGAATATGGTGATAAGTAGACTCAGAATTTATTATTTAATGGTCATAACTGACGTTACTTGTTTCTGCTTTACTATTCTTGAGTTACAAGTGTTAGCAGAAGAATATTTTTTACTATTTATATTTAATAATTTCGTTAATCAGCTTGTTCCGCTAGCTTATTCAAAATGGTGGTTATTTTAAAATTGAATAAAAAGTTTAAAAAAACCTAGTTGATTTTAGTGCTTCGTACTACGTAGGCTATCGGGATAAACGTGGTACTTAAAAAAAAAACTTTTTAATCGGTTATAAAATGAAACCGTAGCTGAAATACCTGATCCCAGCGGGGCGGAAACATACCCTCATTGTGAGCTTGTAACGAGATAATCATTTTCTCGCCGCAATTCTATTTCACTCTTTGCCGTCTGAGTTGCGCCGGGCCGCGCCGGCTGATGGCGTCGCCTGATAAAGGAATTGTTCGCCGGACATTATTGTTATTGCACATGGTGGCAATAAAAATGTCGTCAGATATTATTTTCAGCTTTCCCGCCTCGGCGCGCGGGCGGCGCGAAACGGTCCGGGGCTGTGTGCACCGACATTTTTGATAATGAGCTCGAACGTATTTTTTTAAATTCTTTTCGGTAGTAGGTAATCGGAAGTGTAATTATACAGTAGGGATCTATCTCACTGGACATTTTGGGGTCTCTAGATAAATGTGCGAGACGAAAACAGTAACGACCGTCCATAGTCTCGGTTTCGGCCAGCTTCGGAAATTAAAACTAGGTTCGTCCGCGGTTTCGGCCAAAATCGGCCCAAACTTCCGCTCAGCCAAAACTTCAGTTCAGAAGAGGAGTGAAAGTAACCTGAAAGTAGTGGAAATGAGATCACTTAGACGTATGTATGGCAAATCCTTTTGCCATAATCCCAAAAAAATTTATGCTTGAGTGAGGGATGAACAAATTAGTAAAGAATGTAAAGCTGATCCAAGCATAGCGAATAAAATTAAAAAAGGGTCGCTATGATGGTTTGAGCCTGTTGAGTGAATGAATTAGAAAAGTATAGTGAGAATTATGTATGACAAAAGTGTTGGCAAGACCAAGTTAACCAGAAACTGAAAAATGGTCCTGTCAGGAGCCAACAAAAATCGGCATACTTGCATGCGAAGATATATCTCCTCACACATACGAATGTAGAAGAGGCGATAGTCTAACTGCCTATCCCCGTGTGGAAATAGGATGATTGTAAGTTAGTTAATTAGTTAATAAACATGGATTTTAGACTTAAATAGGTACTGACATATATTTTCATATATATGTCAGTACCTATTTATCTCGCTTTATTTGTTGTTGTTTTACTTCCTTTCATCTTTTTTCAGTGTTTTGGGGACTTTGTTTTTGGGTAGTGTTGAACATGCACTTTTACTGAATGTTATAAAAATATTTAATTGCCAATTAAACTGAACGATTAATGCACAGGTGTTAGAAGTGTGTTGTTGTTACATGTCACCCCATATAACAGAACTATATATAATAGAACAAATGTTACATACATCATTATTTTTGAAGGCATATATAAAACAAAAAAAAAATTAATCTTTATCCCGTGCACCACTAGATGCCGCTGGTCATAATTCTATAACGAGCGTTTCTAATTACGTAATATGACTAGAGATGTATCTATTAACTTTTTATTCAAGCACTAAATTAGTTGTTTCCAACGACACTATTGGATTACAGGATAGATATGAACTTTATCGATTCAATTTTTGCAGCAAGGCTATTGGATCATATAAAAGTTCGATAGTTGCTAAAATCGAAAAGAATTTTTTTTTAATTATAACTTATAGTTTATTTTTATTTTTTATTTTTTTCAAGTCTATTAAAAGTTAATTTATACGTAAATTTTATTCCCTGTAGGTACCTCTCCAAAAAGAGACCAACTCTTGGCTAGGAGAGGAGAGAGTGCTAACACTTATACGTGATTGCTTATTTTGTATACAGGTGTTTAAATTTTTAATTGTGTTTTTTGTAGTGCTCATTTAACTTCTTTTTTATTTGTTTAATCTCAGATAACTTCTTAATTTCTGTAGGGAGGCTATTGAAATTCTTTATTCTTAAATATATATAATTATGTTGATATTGTTTGGTATTACATTTTGGTATTTTTAATTTATATAAAGATCTTAAGGATGTGTTTGTTTCAAATTTTGTAAACCTAAATATTATTTTTATTTATTTGTGTAGCAGATTTTGTTTTGTGAATATTTTCTAATTTCGGAACTGGCAATTTTGAGAAGAGTTTTGTTTTGAGAAAGATGATTTTTTTAAGATCACTTTGATAATCGTTTTTTTTAATAACTTTCAGTGGGTTTATTTCATTATCGAATGCCCCTCTCCACCCAATAAAGACATATTGCAGTAGTGGGTAGACAGTTATCGATATTATTTTATTAAAATAGTTAAAATTAGAACTATCGGCCGACAGCTATATATGTTTGTTGCAAATCGGTGTGCGCATACAGTTGGCTATACTGTTAATGTTGTGTGATGATGTTGCGTATATAGGAAATAGTCAGTTTTATTTCATTAAAACTCTGTTCACTCATTCTATAAAAAAATTCTGGATATTTCTTTAGATTGCAATGTAACGTATGTTTTCTTTCCATTTAATAATCTGTCGCTTATAAAGGGATTTTTTTTTGTGTTCCATGTGAATAAAAACGAGAATGAATGCTTTTCTGTTTATTATTTATAAGGGCTTAGCTTGGGAGCATGCATAAGTATGTTGGAAATCTCAGTGGCTGATTAATAATTAATAAATTAATAACTAAACAGTTTATTCGAGGAGAAATTGAGTGGCTAATAAATTTCGATTTAATAGTTTATTCGCGTTAATAGTCGAGTGTCCAAGGATTACCAAAATATTCACAATTTATCGATGTTGCTTTCACGACAACTTTATACGAGTACCTACCTGTTTTACGCTTGAATTAATTTGTTCAGTGAACATCCCATAATTCTTTATAACGGCCCTTCAGCTATTAAAAAAATGTTAGAGTTGTGCATACTAACGCTTATCATTATACGCACCTAATTTTCACGTAATAACCACGGAAGACCAGCGTAATGATATTATTTATCCCTTATATGGAACCTAATAATGATGCTATTGAATATAATACGAGGCATGATTGAACGTAAAATGTAAAGTTTTATTAATTTAATTTTCTTATCTAAACTTTATTTTATATTGAGACTTTTTCATTCTTTCTGATTTCATCAGACATTTCATCAAAGAACTTTATTGCACTTTGAACATTGTAGATTGGAGCGATTTTGTATTATTCCTGAATGGCAGTCTCATTTTCTCTTGTATCATGTTCGTGCTCATCTTGAATCGCATAAATTTTTCTAACAACTCTGACATTATGGATGTTAAAAATAAATACCATGATATTAATATTTTAAATAATCATATATAATAGTCATTTTTTTAAGGTCACAGTTTAATAATATTTAAAACTAATTATATATATATAATATTAACAATTTTAACAGAAATATCTATAAATAATACATTACATTTCTATTATTGTGAACCAATCTAACTTGCAATTCGTACTGGCAGCGATGCTAACGAATACAGATTAATTATAATTATGCATGTTGTTTTTATGCACAATGTGATATGTTTCCATATTTTATATTATTAAAAATATGAATTCTCCCTTAAAGCTCGTGTGAAAACTCGTTTAGAGTGGTAACAAATTGTTAAGACAATATTGTAAAATAAAATAAATTTGTATTGTTGTAAAGTGTAAAATTGTATGTAAAAAAAAAATGTATTGTATCTTTGTAACATTAAATAAATAAATAAAAATAAGAAAAATGTTGCTACAGTAAGCCGAATAACGCATTTATGCGAACTTTTAGTTCTAGGGTTAGATTTACCTAAAAACTGCAAAATGCTTGTTAAAATTAAGCTGAGAGTAAGGCCCTGGAGCGGAATAAAGCTTGCGAGACATTCCGGCTTCAGGCTGCATACTTGGGGGCTGCATTACTTCTGCCGGCTGTACCCTGGGTGGGAAAAACGCATTTTCAAATACATTTTTACGAAGCGCATCTAAACATACTTGAGCACCCCAGACACCACAGAAAACTTTCAAATAAAATGTTTTTATTTTTTACATTCTTTTATTGAGTTTGATTTATCTATCAGCGAGAAATCTTGTAATCAATATTTTACCCCCTTCCTGATCAATAAATGGTCTTAAATTTGGTGTAGAGACTCTTGATGACAATATAGTAATCATTCACTAGTTTTTCAAATTTAGTTTAATTATTCAAAAAAGTTTTTTTAAATACCAACACATTATTTTATTGGACATTACACTTGCCGGTGACGTCTGTCGATTTTTTCATGCCATACGAAGTTTCCGAATTTGAAAGTGATATTCGAGTTTTGAGGTTAACCTTTAAATTTTCGTCACTTCTTTAATGTCATGCAAAATTTCCGAATGTGTTAGTCTTAACGATCGGTATTACTATTTTATTAACTTTAACAGAAATAGATAAGCGGAAGCGCATGGGAGAGATTGGCAACAAAGAATCAGTGAAACAAAGACGATATGAGAACGTTAGCTAAGATTTCGCGATGACTTATTCTTAAGACAGTGAAAAACTATGATATCTAAAGCAATTTGAATGAATCACTTAGAAGATCGAAAAAAAAAATTTAAAATACTGAAATTTTGGAAATCATAATTTGTTACTGTGACAATATTGGTAAAGATGTTTTCCAACTTATATACACAATACTTTCTTATTTACATACAAATTTTCGTTTTTCTTTTAACTTTCTTAAACTAAAGAAATTTTTATTTCTAACATATCAGTTGATCAACAGGTTAGTAATGAAAGCGATAGACAGTCATAGTGTGACAGAAAAGTACAATGTAAAAATATTTTATGTGCCTGTTGCAGAACATACTTTGTACCTACGTTTGAGAAATTTGTACCACGATATATAATTATAGGTTTTGTTATAAAAAGTTATATGAGATATAAATCACCGCATAAGCACAGGTCGCATGGGTTTCAAAGTCAACTATGTCTGTCATCTGATACGCGACAATCCTCAGCTTGAGTATTGCTAATCTGATTTACCGAATGTATTATATGTTTGAACGAGAGTCAACTTTTTACCAGTCATTAACCCATGGAAAATCACTGGATATAACAATAATTAATCACGACCCTTGCGTGTATCATGAGCCGCGCGCTGATTGACGCGTCACACTCGGGCGCTCGGGCCTCATCAACGGCTAGCCATCATCAGTGTTGTTGTTGTAATTCCAGCCTAATTCCAGTGAATTACGGACAGATATTCAAAATTAGGGTAGTTGATGTTTAAAAAATTACAAAATTAATTAATTACAAAATTGGTTTTACAAAATAAGGATAGTTTATGTTTGATGATTTAGCTTTTAATAATATTCGACGTATATTCAAAAATTATTTTCTATATTTTAATATAAATATTTTCTTTCTTCTTCTATGTCATTATTATTTTTACATGTTATTTTTTTTTTTCTTTAAACTATATGTTCTATTAATGTACACTTTACTTATATGTTTGTAAAAGCCCTGGAGGGCGTTAATAAATAAAAAAAATTATAAAAAATACTGTATTTAGATAAACAAGATCATTTACAAACCTGAAATTATCAACGTTTTCCTTCTTTTCGCCACTTCATTCCTGGTCCTTAGAAAATAAAAATAAAGTGATTTTCCTATCTCACAATATTTGCAAAAATACCCAACTTAATGCCAATTTAATATCGGTATACTTGTCAATGTGTAAATACTTTGGCAACATTTTTGCTGTCGTTAATAGAACTGTAAGCTGAGCTGTGCTGGACTTATTCTAAAACCAAGGTTATTTTTATCTAACTACAAAAGAAAATTTCAAAAAGATAATCTCATTAGCAGGCTAATATTTTTAAGTGAGGGAGGACCAGTAAGTTTTTAAGGAGGGTCGGCTAGTCGTTTATTCCTTTGATATCCCAACCTCCCTTATCCGTTTATATTATTGTCTGTAGTCGGTAGATAAATGCAAACCTAATTATAGGGGACAAAGGGACCGTCAAGAGTTCCACTTAACTTAAATAGAACTTGGCATATTATCATTTCGTTTTGATTTTTACGGCGCATGTACCCCTACTAATTAATATTCTTTGATTATTTTAAATAATAATAAAAAATTATAATTGTCAATTTAATTTCAGGGTGATGTATTTGTTTTTAATGAAGTTTGCATGAAAATAAGGTAAACAAATCATCACTATAGAGATAAATCTCATGAACCGCAATATTGGCCAAAATGAGTTATGATTACAAACATTCATATTTTTCCATCTCTATTCCAGTTAAAAATCACAAACATTTTCAATTATTTTAATATCACGTGTTGAATGGCCTAGCCTCATTAAACTTAAATCTCAAAACTTCTCTAATATCACTTAGTGAGTTATACCTCTAAAGAGACGAAATTTACTTTTTTTTACTTATTTGACTGTAACTGGTTGCGGATATTTTATACGAACCGTAAGTTTTTCCGAGAAACGATTCTCGACGTTTCGTTGAATTCTTATTCAACGTCATCAGGAGAACGACTTTTACCCGCGAAGGTAGAGGGCGGACTGACTAATGCTTCCGAGGGCGTAAATGATGTATATGCACTTTGTTGGGAAAGGGAGTCCATTGAAATATACAAACATCCCAATTTCAATAGAAATGACAGTTACAAACTATCAAGTACTTGGCGCCCTGTTATTACGACATTGTTTTAACCTCTGAGAGACGTCGCAGTAAAGTCCGCCTAGGTAACTAGTACATATTGCACACTGGCGACCTCTATCGTAGAAGAAGTGAACACTACACAACAGAGTGCATATAATTTACGCCCTCGGACACGAAAACATTATCAGTCCGCCCTCTACCTCCGCGGGTAAAGGTCGTCCTCCTGATGAAGTTGAATAAGAATTCAACGAAAAGTCGAGAATCGTTTCTCGGAAAAACATGCGGTTCGTATAAAATATCCGAAAACAGTTTCAGTTAAATATGGCTAACGACCGTAATAACAACCTTAACTCTAATTTTTTTACGGTTGCCAATTGAGTCATACCTATATATCTAAAACATATATAATATTTCCTTCAACAAGCTGATAGGATACTAAACCTTTACATATAGCGGCCCTCGTAGCCCAGTGAGAATGACATGGGCTTCTCACACCGAAGGTTCCGGGTTCGATTCTCGGTGAAGTCACAATATTAAACTATATGATTTACTTAAGCCTGGGTGTTTTGAGATGTGTTTTGCTTTTGTTTTTATGCCCCTGGCCTGTTGAAGCGTAAAATTAAAAAAATGTTTATTTATTTATTTCAGTATACGGTAAAATATAAGAATCATTTACATAAGAGTGTAAACAAGATAACAAAAGAGTAGTAACATTGACTAGTCTTTTGTTATCTTTTTCAATGGTACATTTGTTACCTTTTTCAGCGCTACTACTTTTTTGTTATCGTATTGACAATATTATGTAAAAAGTACTTATTTTGTACCGTATATGGAAATAAATAAATAAATTAAATAAAAAATATATAATTATAATCTTTCGATTGAAAAATATAATTTAAAAAAATTAAAATACATAAATGATTGTATTAAAAATATTTTCATGAAAGATATGGGAAAATGACCTCTTAGATTACAAAAATTATTGAAGAAAACTATTTTATTTTTAATATAGTTGACATTTTTAACAAATTCTAAAATATTTAAAATAAATTTGTTTTATTAAATGAACATTTATTCTAATAAAACAAATTACACCTAAATATATTGTGATGGTCGGCATAGAGATAGATTTAATAAATTTAGAAAATCTTAAGATAATAATATTCAAAAGGGTCAAGTATGGACATCAAAAATATATTTCTTCTGTTTGGAATCGTTTAAGGGTAAAAGCCTGATATGTTTCTTCTTAAGATTCTATGTATTACAAGAGGCTAACAAAATATTGAATAATCAGCTATACAAGTAATATTTCTTAGATCTTTATTATACCATAGATATAATTCTGTGTTAAATTAATATCGTTTGCCAATCCTAATAGACTCGACCTTGTGAGTGGGTGCGAACGAGCCTTTACTGTTTATGAATCAGAATAGTAAGTCTCGCGTGTAGCGGGTGCTTAACTGTTATTTTAACGAAACGGACCAATCACAGGCGCGCTTTGCCTTCGACGGGTTGAGCCGGAGGCGACCGTCCTGATGGCTGAATCCGGCCAATGGCGAGCGCCGGCGGTGAGGTCATCGGGCATAGGATGAGTCACTGCACTAGCGTGGATTTCAGAGGTATGGTGAAATCATTACTATAAAAGGAGCGAACTCGATATACTCAGCCCCTTCAGTTCGAGACCAGACTTGCGAGCGGGAGCGCTGCCCAACAGACTACCGACGGAGCCCTGAGTTCCAGAACAGCATTTGCGGACGGAGTTGCTGCCCGGACTTATGGAGGAATCTACCATTCATCAGTAGCAGAGAGGATCATACCGCCACTGTGTAACAGCTAAGGAACACATTTATATTATCTATCGATTAATTATTTTCACTATTGAAATGTATTTATTTTGGGAAGATTTAAAATCGGAGCAATAATGTATAATTAATATCACGATTTCTTGTGTGATCTTGGCTCAATTCGTACGGGAATATCTCCCAAACGAATATATTTTAAAGTTTGGGGATTTTCATACCATTTGTATTAACAATTGATTTTACGGAGCTCTATAAGCAGTGCGTAATAGATTCATAATATTGTCGACGCGTTATGTATTGCATAACCAGATATCAATCCAAATCGTACGAGAAATTCTTCCGAACGAATATATTTTAAAGTATGGGGATTTTCAAACTATTTTTACTAATAATTGAATACACGTAATTCTATAAGAAATGCTTAGTAGCCTTATAATAATTGTGTTGCATAAGTATTGCGCAATCCGGTCTTCAGCCAAGTCTTTATGATTTGAGTACCTCGGTACATCTGGCTTAACAAGTAGCTTCAGAATGACGAGTAAAGGACAGAATGGGGAGATCTAACTAAAGATTGGGGATATCTGGTTTGTGTTAGCCTAGCTGGCTGAGGGGTGGATGATTGCCGGCACTTGGGCGTGGAACCCGCACAAGCCCCTGCAGGGCCCCTTAAAGGCGGGGTCCTCCTTGTTGCTCGGGGTCGTCAATAAACCGACCACCTAACCTCATCTGGCGCAAACTACTTAAACCAACAAAAAGGTTCCCTTTGTCTTTGGAAGGATTTCCATGCTTGAATGCTGTAAAACCTTGATAGAAAACGTTAACTTCCATTTCGTCCTCTGTAAGAAAGACAGGGCCAGAATAAATATAAAAATCATTCACTCATATGGAATAGCTGGGATATTATAAATATGTTACTAACACTCTAACATTTGTCCAAAGTAAATGTTGCAAGATGCAGAATCGTGGGACGCCGCTCTGAAAAGGCATAATGAGATTGCACAATAATTTGTAACATCGCTGACTATGCCCGCAAAGGAGGCTAATGTCGTCATCAATTCGTACCAAAAGAGTACATGATTCTTCAAACACCGGCCTAAAAGAAAGGCGCCTCAAGACAACACCCATCATCAGAAACTCGTACCAAAAGAGTACGTACATCTCAATTATAAGCCTAAAAGAGAGGCGTCACAGGATCACATCTCGTAAAGAAGAGATAGAGTCTCGGGATGCAGTAAGTTCCGGAGGAACAAGGGGGGCCGTTTAGTCACTTAGGAAGTCGGCCACCGGGTTTAGGCGGGCGCGGAGCCTCTACCCCTCTCAGCAGAGATGCTGAGGGTTTAAAAAACCAAAATTAGCATTCAAAGAAACTATTATTTCATATAAACTCACGGGCTGTTGTAGAATCCTTTCGAATAAACCATCCCCGAGACCTTATCTATTTATTCATAAAGAAGTTTCACTTCAAAAATGTGGTATTTCGTAGATAGCAAATATATGTATTATTTTCCCACGGAATTAATATGAACAGGATCATACACGTCTGAGACGACACCATTCAAGGTAAGAATATGTTAATATAAAGTGTTTAAAATTATTAATTTCAGTGTTATTTAATATGTGTGAATTTTTCCCTTTGCGCCGTTCGAACGATTTTACTGGTTTGTCTCAAATCGAAAATGTTTTATTTCTAATACACGAATTCTTCTGGTGAACGTATTTTATTGTAACATAAATGTATAGATTATTAGGTTCGTTAGATGTTTTTATTACGTAATATTATGCAATTGTTTCCACACTGCTCCTATAAAAGAATTTGAAGTTATTACGATACACAACGGGGTCCTTCATCCATTAGACGAATCATGTGCCAATTCAACGACGTATTACGAATAGTATATATTGTATTTATCGAGATTTAGTCGCATTTATTATTTCTAGTGAGGTTTTTAGTATTGGTTCCAGGCGCCATTATGAGGCGGAAATAGTTCATATTCATAGCCCGACTGCAATAGGTATTTTTGTCGCGTAAGAGGTAGCACTTTTAGGAATATAACTGTGTTTTATGTTTCGTCCCTGACGGACAGGATGGTATAGCTGTGGCTATTTAGGTAATATACTTAGTAAATGCAAAGGGCATTAGGTATTATCGATTTCGTCTGCGAACCCAAGATGTTAGAAATATTTTTAGTTAATATTTTTAGTTAATATTGCATTCAAAAGCGCACTTTTCAGTTAACAATTATTTTCAGTAAATGTATAGTTAGCACTGGCAGAGCATTAATATTGTATAGAATACATTATTTATAATATTCAAGAATTTATTCCGCGATCCTTTTATAGCTACAGCGTATCTGTCGACCTCAGCCGTTGCCACCCGAGCCATACAACTATTTTCACTAACATCATACGGCAAATGACTTTATTCATTGCAATGAAATCTATATTATTTAATATTATTTTCCACGACGTATTTTTGACGGGTCACTCCGTAGGATCATCACATTGTTAGCCGCGGCCAGGAGTTGGCAGATTAATTGAATATAATACCTAAAATTAAATATCAACTCGCGACGAGAAAGCAACGGCCTTTTAAATAAATTATTAATACAAAATTCATCGTTAATACGTTAGGAAGACCCCACTATCTACCTGGATCATCGCAGTGCTTACCGTGACCAGGAGAACGATTTATATTGAAATACAATAAAATGCTTTATAATATTAATTGAACATCATTTCGACATTAAATACAGTCCGCTCGATTTGATTAGGATCCCCACTATATACCAGGGTCATTACAATATTAGTTGTGTCGAGAAATGCCAGATTTAATAAACAGTGGTTGAGTTTATCCTGGCGTGTATTAGGCAAGTGTTTTTTGGGTTTCATTGCAAAATGTAAAGTTGATAGCTATAACGGTCCTCGTAGCGCAGTAGATATGACACTGGCTTCCCACACCGAGGGTTCCCGGTTCGATTCCCGGTGAGTTCACAAATTAATCCATGTGATTGACTCAGGCCTGGGTGTTTTAAAGTAAATACTCTTGAAAGGTGAAATATTTTAGTAAATAACTCGCACTTTATTACAAGAAGACGTTTTTACTTAAGAGACTCGGTACGGAACGAAATTTAATTTTAAAAAAAGTAACCCATTAAAAACAAGTTTTTACTCCCTTTATATTAACTCGTGGCGTCTGCTTGCTTGCCGGCTTGCCGGGTGAAAAAACTTTGGATCGATTTTTAACCCTTTTCCCGTGATCCAATCGAGCTTATACTTGGAAAGTAGACTCGTGGCGACGATCAAGAAGATCTATCAAATTTTTGTTAAAAAAATTAATAATTATAGTATAATTTCGGATTTATAGAAATTTTATTGGTTTTTTCAAATTGGAATCATTAGATAAGTTTGATTAGCAACGGCGGCCCGATAACGTCGCGGAATATTTTCTAAATTTGAATTACTCCGTCGGTATACATAATAAGTACTTCACTACACAAAGCATGAAGTGTCTTTTCAAAGTTCAAAACATCTGATATTTTAGAAATATATTAAATTACTGTAAGTTTAGTGTTATGTTATATGTTTTAATTCGTATTTAATTGTTGTTATATTTTACAAAGAAAGGGAGTATAAGAAAAACTTAGTTTTTATGGGTTACTTTTTTTATTATTATATATGTACTTCCTTTCTCATTTACTAGTGGAAACGGTTTGGCGCTTAACCTATGCGTTGGGCTCGTTGGGATGCGACGCTACGAAAGAGATAAAAAATGTCGAAAAACCCATAATTATTATTTTATCAGTTTTCGCGTCTACCAGATGCGTCGGAATCTCTTCATATAAATTGTATGAAAAAACCATTAAAAATTTGAAAATTCCAAAATTATACTATAATTATTAATTTTTTTAACGAAAATTTGATAGATCTCTTTGTTTTTCGCCACGAGTCTGCTTGCAAAGTTTCAGCTCGATTGGATCTCGGGAAAAGGGTTAAAAATCGATCCAAAGTTTTGGCGTCAATCAGGCAGACGCCACGAGTTAAAATAAAGGAAGTAAAAAAATGTAGTATTAACGTAAACATACTTAATCGTAAGTGAAGAGGAACGTTCTACCACTATGACCCAACGCCCTTTTCTTAAGAACGGGTTTAGTTATTCTCTGTACATTTTCATACTCTGTGGTTATATCTGACTAATTTGAAACCTGGTGCGCGTATATAGAAGAGTTCAAGGAACGAAAGCCACTTGAAGTGCCAAAAATGATCTCCGGAATGAATAAGCTGACGTCACCGCCGGAATTCTACAAAGCATTTCTCCGCAAATATTACCCTTCCGGCGGATATTTATCACGCGGCCCTTTTGTCAAAGGCCGGCCATTATCTGAAAACAACAAACGATGCACCTTGACAGGCGGGCTGACAAACAAAAGCCGCGCAATATTATTTAAACGCAATTATTCGTCAAAGGATTTTCACCCGCAGCGGACATCCCGCCTGCAAACAAAACTAAACACTAAATGCGGCGTTGTAATAGACCGCGGGAATTAATTGACTAAAACTGATATAACGTCGATTGTGTCGTAGTGCTTTATTGCGGGCGCTTCATCACCGACGATCGGCACACCGTGTTCAATTTCTACGTAGTATATAGACAAATAAAGGCAAGATTTACCAAGTTTAATAAATTAATGTCTCTGTACGCGACGCGATTCGACGAGTACGTGGGAGACGGCGGGAATATTTGGCAGGAAATTGGATAAGGAATAGGAAGGTTATGAGGAATGACGAGACAAGGAATGGACTGAATTGGGCGAGAAACGGAGGAAGGTTTCGACTACCTTTGTGTCTCGGCGTCTTTCCAGATGTCACCTCACCAAAATACTTGATTTACTCGGTTGGCCATCAACTCTCGTTAAATCCCGTTGTCCGGCGGTGACGAGACGAGAGAATGTTTATAGGATACACAATTAAACACAAGACGAGTAATTTACAGGGCAGGAGGCGAGAAAGTCTCTATGCGCTATACAAAACATTCAGAAAAAAATTTAAGTGTATTTGTGTATCGCATAAAATTGCATATTTTTGGTCGCTCAGATGGTTTGGTCATGTTGAACGAATGAATGGGGAGATAATGGTAAGATAAATATATGACACAAGTGTTGACGAAACCATCAAGAGAGGACGACCGCGGAAGACGTGGCATGACTAGATTAAGCAGATACTGGAGGATGGTTATGATTAGGAGTCTCGATAATCGTCATGCATCTACGCAAAGATGTATGAATGTGCATGAAGATAGAGTTGTGTGTCAGGACAGATGAGTGCGGCGCTCTAAATGGCATTATGGTAAGTGAGTAAGTATAACATTTTTAAAAATTAAAAAATCGAAACACGATTTTGAGATTTCAATATTTTTATCATCCAAATCAGGACGATCGTCTCGGCAGATTATGCCATTATCAATTGATCGGCAGTTGATCTGTTTATAATGATATCAACTGATCAATTGATGATCATCAACGATAGTCCTGGTTTGGATAATAAAAATATTGAACTCTCAAAATCGTGTGTTGATTTTTTAATTTTAAAAAATTAAAAATGGAGTTCTTTACAATAAATAACATCAGTTTACAAAATGTTTAAATATATAATATTCTTAATCTTATTGAGATGAGGGCAAACGATAGCAAAAAATAAGAATTGAAATCAACCTGACTAGCACTTCAAGCTAGGATATGAAAAAATGACTCCCTATCTATATTTCTATTCAATATAGCTTTAGAGAATGCAGTCAGAAGTATGGAGTTTAAGCCGGTGCGAGTGCACATTGCGCGCGATTTAATTGACACCTGTTATCAAAAATCGTTTTTGTTAAATTTTTCTATATTGTATTGTATGTTAGATGTCATAGATTTTTCTTACGATTAACTGATTCCACGATATATCCTCAACATGAATACTAATTTACTTCGACCTCGAACAATACTGTTTTATCAATAGAAATGGATATTTTAGCGATAGTAAATTAATTTTGCCGCTAGGCGTTGTTGACAATATTTTTTTTTCCACATCTATCGTGTTTAGATAACATTACATTTATATGCCACAGGATAGATGTATCTAAATGTGGGTAGGTAATGTATCGGAAATAATATTTATTAGATTGTGGATATGGTATGCTGTTACGACACCACAATGTGAAAAAATTGAATAAAATCGATTTTGATTGTCAATTAAATCCTGCGCAATTAATGAGAGCCACAGTTTAAACTGTCGGTAGCTAAGTTCTGGCAGCCGCCCCTTAGCAATGTTAACACGTCTACCTGAAGTAATGACACGTTTATAAATATTCTAGTGTTAAAATGTGGTTGTTTATTACGAACATTTGAACGAGAATCAAGAGATGAAATTGAAGGGTTTTGCCTGGTTGACGTCAGTACTAACTGCTCGCTGTGCGGCAGTCGCCTACAGACGGCCGCCATGGAGCATTATCGGTTTCAATTATCAAACAACTCGTATCTGCCGAGTGCGGATTCCCGGTAATGCATCACATTACGATAGCGCATATTGCCGCCCGCAGCGCGCTCCGCGGCCTGGGGATTATTTTCCAACAGCCTCTCGTTGTTGCAGTAGGGCCGGCTTGATTTTTTAACTTCTGCAATATTATTTACGCAACAACTCGTTCACGCGAGTTTATTTTTTTAACGCTATTCCCGACGGCCTTTCGATGTTTCAATTAAATTACTTTATTTGCGAATTTCAAATAATAAACATAAAAAACGTAATGATTTAATAATAAAAAATTTCAGGATATATTATAGATGTCTCATAGAGACGAAATTATATTATTTCTATGGGAAAATAGGTATGGAAGTCTTTGGGTGTTCATAGGGCTGACGACCCATCACACGGCTGGTTTAAGTGATCACTTTATACAATGTAACGTTCACATTTCCACCCATGATAGAAATACCACATCAATCAAATTTGTAAGTTGTATATATATTTAAGTTTTACAAACACTTTTGTTTTATTTGTTGTAATTATCACTAGCCCAACCAGCATCCAAAACTTTTTTATTCCCATAAATTAACCACAGATAGTCACCAATATTATATATATATATTTTTTTTTTTTACGCTTTAACAGGCCAGGAAGCCCAATTATGGAAGCGAAATACATCACAAAACACCCAGGCTAGAGTAAATCACATAGATTAAATTGTGACCTCACCGGAAATCGAACCCGGAACCCTCGGTTTGGGAAGCCAGCGTCATACCCACTACGCTACGAGGGCCGCAAACAAACAAACAAACAAAAAAAATTCCAAACAAAAATATTTATTTTTGTTTGGAATTTTTTAAAGCAATATCCCATATATATGTGTATTGAGATTCTTCCTGTATGAGACATCTATAATGAATTCATTATCATTAATTCATTATCCTGTAAGAAAATCCAGTACTGTGTTCTAAAAAAATTGGATAAACTCAAAATATTTTGAATTAAAAAACTCAAAATGTAAAACAAAAAATGCTTTTTGTGTTACATATGCAGATTTTAGAAGGATTTTGTTTCAGTTCATTAAGCAACAGTTTATTGTTGTTTTGAATTTCACAGTATATTTCAAAAAAAAAGTTCCATTAATGTATCTTAAAATTTGGTTAGCTCATTACTTTTAGTTAGCTAAAAATCCATCTTCAATTTCAAAAAAACTTGATGTGCTTTCTCCTGAAATGTTTACAATTTGTAGATAGATGTAATTAAACCATCTCATTCTAGGATTATAGGTAGGTACATAATTCACCATTAAAAAAATTTAGTCCTTTGTTATTGATTAAGTATTATCTGAAATAATTACTCCATAAGGCGGCTATTTCTTCCTGTCTGCCTTAAGGCAAATACAAAAAGAAAAGAATCATTTTAAAAATTAGTAATATTGTTACTTATACGAGTACATTATGAATTGTTTTTGTAACAAATTTTATTTTTATTTTAAAAGAAATTTATATTACGTCACTGAATATACCTAATTTTTTTAAATAAAAAAATCAATCCTCATATGGGGCTCTGAATTGAATCACAAGGATAACATTTTAATTTCTATAATTCTGTTTTTGAAATATAATTTATTTTGTAATAAAAGTACTAACGTGGGGCCTACTTAGCTTCCAATTAAGGTTTTAGTATGACAGCATAAAGTATTAAATAGATATTTTCATTTCTTGCTTCAATTTCTCTCGCTCGCCTCATGATACATAAGGTCGCAGGTTCGAATCTCACTCCAAACCAGCAAGTTATTCCCATTTTCACAACACAAGCGTTTATCTTAGTTTGAAAATGGTAAGAATATTGATGTGACACGTATTCCGTGTTCGCATCTCTATTTAAAAAAAAATACTTTACGCAAAAAAAAATACTCTAAATTATTTTTCTTTATTCATCCGAACAATAACATCTTCATTCCTTACTCTAATTATCTAATTTATTTTGAATATTCTTCTGTTAGGGTTGTTGTTGGTCTCTAAAATGAATTTCAGCCAGCGATTGTCGGTAGCGTTCAAAATGTCCGGCTTCATAATGCATCCTGGCAAGCCATTCAGGCAAATAAGTACATTTAAATGACTGTACACAACCTACATTTAATCTCAATTTGAGTTTTCCCGGCAATGTGGTCATCCAGATATAAATTCAACATAAACAGAATCTAAAATATCCAAAAAAGTTTAATTTGAATTTTAACCATTGTATTTCGCTCAACACAATTTCACAGACTGGATACTATTTAAAACAGATGAATATTGTCAGATCAATCCTTCATTTTTCAAATTATTTACAAACTTATTGAATCGCCTGAAATCATCTCATTATTATCTTTCCACATCCTATTCTACCAGACAGAGCAACCTTTTTTCCATTTCAACCTCTCACATGAATAATAGAATTTTTCTCCTATCCCCCGTATACATTCAGATTATAATAATCAAAATTCAATAGATATTTATGATATCAAGTATGAATAGTATCGTCGTATGGTAAGGAAAATACTTAAAACTCGTCTTCCTACTTCACCAAGCGCATTATATATATTTACGTTTTACTTTTTGTCACTTTTTAGTTTTAATCATTATCACTCTGTCTTATCTGTGCCGGTTAAATTAATCTTTATTATCACAGTCTTATCTTTGTAATATTTTAATCGTAGGAGACATATAACTACTCATTTGTATTTAACTTTAAATGGCTACGGATATTTTTATACGAACCGTATGTTTTTCCGAGAGAAAATTCTCGACGTTTCGATGCAGTCGTATTCAACGTCATCAGGAGAACGACCTGTACCCGCGGAGGTATAGAGCGGACTGATTAATGTTTCCGTGTCTGGGGGCGTAAATTATATGCACTTTGTTGTGGAGTGTTCACTTCTTCTGCGATATAGGTCGCCAGTGTGCAATATGTACTATTTACGTCCGCGGACTTTTCTGCGACGTCTCTCAGAGGTTGAATTAAGATTAATTAAGAGATAATTAAGAGAACAGGGCGCCAAATACTTGATAGTTTGTAACTGTCATCTTTATTGAAATTGGGATGTTTGTATATACTCATTTGTTGTCTTTTCTTAACATATTTTTATATCTTCCTGTTGGATGACCAAAATAAATAAATGCCCACGTCATTATCTGGACCTAAAATGGCTGAATTGTGGTTAGAACAAGTACTGGTGGAGCAGAAAATATGGAGCTATGTAAAAATAGTGTCAATTTAAGTCACAATATCATCGTTCCATACCTTGGCAATGATGAAATTTTATTTTTGCTTATTCATTGAATATGCTAGTCCTGATCAGTGGTGCATTTTGTCAGCTGAACCCAATCCAGCAGCCGCGGGTGTTTGCATAGCAATCCGTCGATAGTGATTGGATCCATCTGTCGTTTTCACACGGGTTCATTAGTTACGCGTCAGATAATGTCACACTGTGCCGTGATTTATTTATTTAAATTCGTACCTAGCAAGTACAATTAAGGACTTATAATTAGTCGTTTGAATAAGTGTGAAACGTAATGCTCATTGATTTTGTTGGATATTCTGACGATTGCATAATTTAGTGATTTTTACCCAACACCCATGCATAACTGTTTTCTAACAATTAAAATTCTCCATAGTCCTAGGAGTAGTAATGAAACAAAAGTCAAACCACATAATGATCTATCTTTCGAGGTGAATCTACAAAAATATTTGTTTTATATAATCTATAAAAATATTAAAAACTTATATCAAGTTAGTTCAGTTAAATTTCTTACATAATAAAAATGTTATAAACACATATAAGGTTATTTTTTTTACTGTCAAATTAAAATTTGAACAAATTTTGAGATGAATTTAAGAACTAGCTAAAATCTCAGTGATAATTTATTAGTTGATTGCTAGAAAATTTTTCAGCATCCGCACGTTAGCCACAATAAAATGGTTTATCCTCTTGAGTTGAGGAGGCCTACCAGCACTAAATTATTAGTTTCTCGATCGCCCTGACACAACATTTATTGGCACCATAACTCACTTTTTTATGGCCCTTGCCATGTTCAGCGACCAAGCCTGAAAGCGCTCCCGCAGCCGGTCCTCCACCATTCGAAGGTCCAATAAAGGTCACCGATCACCACCCTGATTCTCTCATCTATTCAAACAGCTTTAATTTGGTATGAAGCACACCTTTGGTTTTATTTGATTGATCTATTTTCAGGTGATGCTTTTCATGTATCAGTTGCATTTATTTCGCACAAGTTTTAATTATTTATTTGCATTTTTGATCCAAAAATTTATATCCAAAAATCTTGATATTCTTCGTATGCGAATGGGGATTTTAATAAGAACACATCTTAGTTCTTAAGATCTACAGTCACTTCAACCAAGAAACTATTTGACGTGATGTGTTTATTGGTCTGGTGGGTTAAACACTCACCTAGTAATCGGGGTATTGAGCTTCATTACAGGAGACCATCAAGAAAGACATATTTTCATAGAACAAGATGTGATATGTATTTATTGTATCCATCTCTACAACAAAAAAATTGATTCGAAGATCTATTTTATGCTTACTACCTCAGGACAGGCACATCTATAACCTAGTAAGTAGTGGCCGAGAGACTTGCTACGTAATAAGCTATATTTATATTTATGTGTATATGTGTGTATTTTTAAGCAATTAAATTATCAATAAACGCCGATTTAACGCCGTTGAAATGAACTGTACAGATGATGTGTAGAGAAACCGTAAAATATTGTAGATATTTTGGATAATTTAAATTCAACTTGGCTATTCAGCGAAATACAGCAAATTAATAACGTATCTCTAATAATGAAATAAAATTTAAACAGAAAAATATATTTTCGCAAAAATGTACTTTAAGCGTTATTCCGCAATGATTTATTTTAGTTTTATAAATAAGTGGAGGTTGTGGATGTTTATTGGGTCAATGGTATATTTCAGAAGTCCGTGTTAAATGGACCCGATTACGACGTTTCCTTCCCAAATATTAATATCATAAACAAAAGACGCATGCGTCGATTTATTACAACACCCTCTAGTGGAGCATGGACCGTGAACACGGCGGAGAGGGGAGCACAAAGCGGGGGGAAGGGGGACAGAAGGGGCAGCAGATTAAGTTAATCACACATTAATCTTTGCGGCCCCCAAACTCTTGGGTCGTGCGTTCATACTAAAGTACTGCACTTCTTGTTGTGCCTTACAACCGAAGAAGTACCTTAACCTTTGGTCACGTACCGCCATATGTTGAATTTATTGCTTGGTGTAAAACTCGAAATTACCTTAAAATTATTTTAGTGCAGAAGAAAACAGCCTTAATAAAATACTGTCACGTGTCGTGGCTAGGGAGGAATAAATGAAAACACTGGAAATTAATTAGCGATTTTTTTTATTACTGATTAATTAACTTTTCAATGTACAAAGTTACTCAACACTATTAAACTTAAGACTTTTTTCAAATTACATTATTTCGCAATATATCACTCGTAAATAAACACTTTATCATCGTTGGGCAACACGTATTTAACATTCACTAGAACATTCCAACCGATGGTCACGTACAATGGCTTATTTCTTTCGCCAATACGTTAAGTACTTCGCTCGATTATTCAGTCCTGTTTATCGTTTCGATTTTCTCACGACTGGTCACATCATCCTGCGCATCTGCGCATACTTTGCAGCAGATTTCAACTGTCAACGCGACAACTCTGAAGCCGTGCCGCAGCCGATGTGGTATTTATAACCGAAAATGATGGTATCAAACCTCCTAGATTTTTCTAGTGTTTATGAAAATTTTCTCGTTGTTTCCAGGCTTTTCCAGGTGTTTCTAGACATTTATAGACATTTTTCGAAGGTTATAGATTGTTACAGGCCGTTCTTCATTATTCGATAGTTCTGTTCGTTTCGATAGTTCGATAGACTGTCGGACAGTGCGTAAATTCTTTTTAACACGCCATTTTATATTCCATAACAATACATCAGCGGTGGATTTTTTCTAATATCCAGTTCATTTATATAGTGAAATCTTCGTTAACGTTTTTGAAGTGGCCAAAAAAATGTAAATACAGGAAAAATATTAATAAATGGAGGAGTATAAAAACAGAAAAATAAAAATTATTTTTGAAAAAAACAAACGTATTTGATCTTTGTTGGAGCTCGATCAATATTATATATATGGAACTAAATATTTATTCTGGTACACAACAAATGCTAGAAAAATATACTTTAATTTCAAAGGAGTGCACACATGAATCTTTACAACATCAACATGCAAATTATTTGTCCGATCTAAAGTTATTACAGTCATAAAACTGGCAATTTACGTTGTAAAACATAATTTGTGATTTTGTAAAGATTCATGTGCGCACTCCCTTGAAATTAAACGCTGCATCGGCAAGCGGCGTCATGTTTTGGGGTAAAATGTCCGTTGCACACGATAAGCCGCACAAGTTTCGCGAAATTCGCGAATTTTTCAACCTTTTCTAACACTCTCGCGCCGTGAATTTTTCAACCTTCGGCTGACGACAGGTGCTGGTTACAACTCGTGTGTGATCCGAAAGGTTCGCCGTGACAAATGCCCGAGCCCGTTAAGCCGCCGGGCTCAACATTTGTCAAGAAACATCTAGCGGCGTGTTAACACATCCGATGGTAAATATCTGGGCCGAAGTAGCACCGCTTTACTTTCTCCAAAGTTTGTTTTATCCGCAATGATATATCGGAGGGAATCGGGCCCACTTTTCTGCCGCGATAAATATTATATTTTATCACACACGTAAGTTTCGTCATTTATTAAATCTAGTTTGTTTTCGATATTTTGTTTATAAATTGATGATCAACCTTTTACTTCGTACATTTAAAAGAGTTAAATATACACAAAAATGTGTAAAATATACCTATATTCATTTTTGCGTATATTAACTTTTGGGTTGGTATATAGGAGGTGGATTGTTTCAGATATTCTGCATCAAATAGTCTTGATAAGGACTTTTAAACTCCCAGCGTTTCCAATAAATAACATTATTACAAACTCGATAATTTTTACCTAGTCTCCTTATAAAAAAGATAAAAAATTACAGACTTACTGACTCACTACAAAATAGTCAATAACGAACTAGACACCCCCTCAATACTGTCATAAATATGCACAAACATCCCTGTTCTATCAATGAGATCTCCAGACCTAGGCTATTTCTCTCCTCTACCTAGAATGATAAATCACAATAACGAGATGTCATCCAGAGATGGTAACCTTGATATATTATTTATGACACGGGCTCAGTTTAAAAGTGAAATATTGATAAACTTGGTTGACGTTCGCTTGAGCGTGTAATACATGCTCGTCATAGACACACAGTGTTGACCTTGGAACCTATGCACTCATCGTAAAACTTGTTATTCCAGAACGCATTCGTAAATTGTGTATGTGGCCAATAGATGCAAAACCGCCACTATTCATATGAGCTCCATATGGAGAGTGGCGGTTTTGCATCTATACGCCACATATATTGATTTGTGATAGTTTTTTGTTTTGAATATTATTTTCAATTTATTTTATCATAATGACATTATTAATTTATCATAAAAAGTGTATAATATTCAAAATGCTCATAAAATATTTATACTTTGTACCTACTCTTATGTCACTATAGGACCATCTATTAGGGTGAATAATGATCTGTTTTTTTTAAAATAAGAATACCACTCTCTAAGGACCTTTATCCTGACATGTGCTATAACGGAAGAGTTTTTGAATTTCTGGTAAGTAGATAGGCACCTATTTATAATGTATTGATAAACATATGCTTTAATTAATTATGCATCCTAATCATGAAATGTTTATATTCATATTGAATTTTATTGGATAACTAATTGCACCTGGTGTACTTGGTAACTAAAAAAGTGATAATAATTTGTGGTGATATTAAATAGTGTCTGGTACCAACGTGACACAAAAGTATCTTCCACTCCGTAGTTCCGATGCGACACTTATATAATATGAATAGAATATATATATATATATATATTTAGTAACAGATAAGAAAAATTAAATAATAATTTAATCGCCATAAACGAAAAACATTTTCAATCACATTCATTTATTCATTATTTCATTCAGTATTATAAACAGGAGTGTAATTATAATATAACAAACTATTTGGGTCATCAAAATATTGTTAAGTTATATGTTATTAAATAAAAAACATCGTGCGTGCACTAATTTACGCGCGGTATAAGTTATAATTTAAAACTAAAGTAAAGAAAAAAATATATATTAATGACACTCAAACTATTGAGTTTGACATCTATATTGCTCATTGTCAATTATTTTATCGAGTTAAAAGAATTATTATTCAAGGTTACAGAAATGGAAACTTGAATATTTAAAATAATCGGGGCAAACAAAAATTTTCTTAAATTACCGGTTTGCGTCTTATAGCATTTTTTTTTAACTGGTTAGAGAGAATTGGCTGTTGCTGCATTATGTAGTTGCCTCATTACCATCCGCGCGTCCGAGGTTCGATTATTTCTCCAGCCATGTTATATTTTTTTTAGCCCTGATTTCGAACTAAATTATTGTATTTAGATAAAACTGGACACAAATTTGGAGTACATTTCGTCGCATTTTCGCTACATGCCCCGCTACAAGCAGTTCCCAGCTGCGCGTGCGCAACTTCATTTACAGTGAAAATGTTAATCTCAATGCGCCAGGAGAAGATAAAAAATATGTGCCCGCCTGCGCACACTTCTAATAAAAAATACACTTAAGGAGGTAGGTACATATTATAACACAAATATCTTTAATTTTTAATAGATAAGCAGCAATTCTTACCTTAAATTAAAACCATCCCCGTTTAAAATTGCAATCTTAGATCTTCTCCTTCCTAGGTGAACAGCGTGTAGTATTCACCTCCATTTTCCTCGGCTTTTGGCCACGTTGAGTGCTGCGCTTAGTGAGGTGAGAAGCTTAGGTGCAGAAATTCTTGAGTATAATTCCACACATGAGTTAAATAATGTGATACAGAAGATAGCTACAGTGTTTCGTGCACAGGGGATATAATTTTATTAATCAAATTTAAAACAAATTTCATGAATGATGTATTGACAAATCTGTTTATCGAATTAATGTTTGGTTACCATCGGCACACGAACCAGAAACTTTTATGTGCCGGATCACCGCACGTTTTCTTTCTTTTTCTGAGAATTTATTATTTAAATATTATGCGTAGGTACCTACTTTTAAAGACTTGTTTGTCTGTGTATGATGGGTTATTTGAAAAATATTAGTAACCTCGCAGGACTGCATTTTTGCCTTGATTATGAGTCGAAAATGTTCAAGCAGCCATGACCTAACATCAATAGTTATGGAGTTATGCAATATAAAATTATGCTTTTTTTCAATATTTCTGATTTTTTTTACAAAACGTTAAACTATTATTACAGTAACTTATATCGATTACAAAAAATTCATTCGTTTCAATACAAGTTAAATATAATGATAAAAACCCTGAAAAAGTTCCATTGGAAAACATTCCAAAGTTTTTATTATTTAATTTAACTTGTCTTAAAAGAATGAATTTTTCATATTGAATATATGAATATAATTAATAAGTTACTGTAATGATAGTCCAGCGTTTTACAAAAAATGAGTAAGAAACTTTTTTTTTAAAAATGTAAACTTGGAAAAAATTGGTTGCTTGAACATTTTCGACTCATAATTAAAGCAGAAATATAGTCCTTCGAGGTGATGAAAGTTTTCCAAATACTCCAATATAAACAAAAAAACGAATAAACATGTAAAAAAAATTGTTGTACGTATAAACGCCGATTTCTCGGCAACGAAACGAAACAATTTAGTTTGATTTTTACTTTCTCGGCTTTCCAAGTGAGCAGATACACACTTCGTTGAATATTGTTGATTCCTACGCAAGCGACCGCAGCAGCTTTAATATTGCTAAAACAAATATTCCCAATAATTGGAATTCCATCGGTTTTCCTCAGTAACGAAGCCTCCGCGCCCCACAGACCCGCGGAGGCCCGACGCGCGAGTATAAAATCTTTATTGGATTTCAAAACAATTATCGGCCAATTTGGGCGGCGGACTTCCGCCACGAAGATATCCCTCCGGGGCGCTTTTGAACAAGGACTGGAGCAATAATAATTGATTAAACAGGATCCAGGAAAGACCTGTGGGCTTGTTTACTGAGAGTTAATCGGAATCATCGCTCCGAGGGGTGAGGAGGATAGCGAGACTCGACTCAGCCCTACTGCACCACTTTTAACATTTTATCAAATTAGTTAAATATCTTACCTTTAATATTAAATCAAATAAGTTGAACACAGAAAAATTCCGTTTATAAAAAAACATTTGAATACTACCAGAAAGGTAACTCTTTACTTATGTGATTCGAGTAATTGCGATAAACCAATTCGGTTATATATGATGAATTTGGTATTAACATTATATTATAGATTATTCATGATGATTATTTAAATGGATGTAAACGTAAAGTGTTCTTATTTTTTCAATTGATTCAGCAAAATTGTAGATTGACATTAAAAAAAATATTGAATGTGTTATTTGATTAAATCTTCATATGCATTACCTTAATTATGCGGTTTGCTTCTGATTTTTTCTAAGTTTATAATTCTTGAAAATTTCTTTCCTTAAATCGTTACGCCATCCAAAACCTTTACAAATTATTATAAATAATTGTATTACGAAAATCTTACGATGACTTTTTCCAGTATTTTGTTGTTATGTGTTTTGCTTTCATACGGATATTATTTTATTTTGTATTTCAATTTATTCAGAATTCAACGCTAACGTTTCGTTTTTATCTGTATTATATTACCAATATACTATTCGCACACACTGCAGTATGTAAAGTATTTGTATGCTATGGTGGGTAGTCGAATCGTAACCTAGGTTTGATGACTACATTTTCTTGGTAACAAACGATTTTTGAATTCTCGTTACGATTTTACGATATAAAATGAAATAAACGAAGAAGGCAAAAAGAGTTGGCATGGAAAAATTTGCAATAATAGATATGTGGTCGATCCTAGGAGGAATCGTTAACGTTACATTGTTCCTCTTATCCTTCACTTAATTCTCATGACTGGTCATAAGATTTGTAAACGCCCAAAAAAAGATTCCACAATAATTTTTCCATGTAAATAGCTCCGTCTCTGTGAGACATGTATATTTTATCTTATAATAATTAAAAATAAGTATAATTTTCGTAGAAAAACAGAAACACTATTTTTTATTTCATAAGCTCCACAAATAAATAAATACTAACAAGAGAATATTAACAATGTAATCATCGAAATAGTACATGGTATTTTTCATCTAAGATAGTTTGTTAATGTGCATTGATTTTTTTTTAATGTTTTCATTGGTATTTTGATGTACCTACAAATGTACGCGTTTATAATGTAGTCGTCAATTTTTTTTTTTAAATTTCCCCTCAATGCATGACTGTTCAGAAACAGCGCCAAGTCTTTCATTAAAACGTTAATTGTTAAACTTTATACAGAAAAAATGTTTTTTAATAATTGAGGTATTTTGATCTATAACTCTATAGTTAAATAATTCTACGTCTACAAACTAAATAAACATTGATATGGTAGTAAATGAATAATATGTTTTTTATTTGGATTTGTATTTGATGGATGTAGTAACAAAACCACCCCTACGCATTTTATGAAATTAAGATAGCCGCATTGGTAACAGATTTTATAGCAAAAACCGATTTTACAATCAATACGCTTTTCTTAAAATGATCATGTTCGGATGATCATATTCAAACAAATGACTTACAATTTTTTTTATTCTTCATAGTGTTGATTGTGGTCTTATTTCTACATAATTTATCATAATGTATATTTCATATCGGAATAAATTATATTTTCTGGATCATGTGTTTTCTCAGACCACCAAAATACAAAAACATAAACTAACCCAAATTTCATAACCACAATCTGGCGCTGTGTCTGGTGCTAAGACATTCGAGTTGTTTAAAAAATACAACGAGCATATAAATTTTGAATCAATTATAAAAAAGTTAAACTAACGTATCTAACTTTACGAGTAAGTTACTATCACTTTTATTACTTTTTCACTATACTAAATCCACATATGTATGTAGACCCGAACTTACGAAAATTTTTGGTACAGAATCTGGAGTTAGGTCTGGTTTTTAAAAAAATACTACGAGTATTGTAAATTAAAAAATATATATAAAAAGTTCAAACGAAATAACTCCTTTATAGTTAAATATGTTACTAAATAAGTCGCGCTTTATTACAAGAATATGTTTTTACTTAAGAGACACGGTTTGGAACAAAATTTAAAAAATGTTGAATAAAATCTGTTGTAAAAATAATAAAATAGGGGATATAATCGTACAAGAAAAATCTTCTTCTTCTTTTCGTGCCCTGTCCGTTTAACGGACGTTGGCTATCATGTTGGCTGTGCGGACTTTGTTTACTGCGGCCCGGAACAGCTCCACAGTAGACTGGCCAAACCACTGTCTCATGTTTTCAGGGCACGAAGTCCTCCTTCCAGGGCCCCGACTTCCGACAATCTTTCCCTGCATTATGAGATACAAGAAAAATACTGTAGTATAAATATGTTTTAGACATATGCGAGGGTGAACATTCTTCCGCTATAACCCATTGTCCTCTCCTAAAGAACGGGCTTAGTTCATCTATGTACATTTTTATATTACATTTGTGTGTTTCGCATTTTGTATGCGTTAACACCGCGATTTCGAAACATTTCTTAAAATCCAACAACAAAGTCAAATGACAAACGCAGTCGGAACGTTAAAAAACTGACAGACTCAATTCCCTGTTTTACGAATATCACACCCCTCGAGCGAGGCAGCGTCACAATCTCCACCCTGGGGGGGAGGCTCCGCCCGTCAGGCGCAGCTTGCGGCTCGGCGCTCGCAGAGATGGAAACTTGCTCCCCCCTCCTCGGGCACAATGCTCGGGTCAGAGGTGATATTGTTCTTGGCCGAAACTTCCCCAAAACTGATTTATCGAATAGGCCTCCATCCTCCTTGGCTAGTGTCTGACTTGTGCGGTCTTAGGGACGCCGGAAATTTTAATGCCTTTCAAAAAACAAAAAAAAAGCAGTACGTAATACAAGTATCAGTATAACAAGCAATGTATTGTACATAAACAAAATAAGTATCCAAAATAAGTATCCAGTCACCCGCCCTTAAAACCTGACGCCAATTTTATTTTATTTTAATTACAGACACACATACCTATTGAATGAGTAATACAAAAATTTTAAACAAGCCTTGGTTATATCAAGTCCTCAATTAAGAAATATACATTAAAATTTAATAAATTTAAAAAAAACATTCAAATTAAACAGTAAAATAATGTCATACAGATACACACATAAAAGTTGCTAAGAATATGATTGCCCATATTTTGTAATGTTTAGTTTGCATTCTACCCTGAAGAAGAAACGGAGGTTCCGAATCTGGTTGGTGTTACCATTAATATTGTGGTTTAAACAAAGTTAAAGTTTATGTTTAATTTGATTAAAAATGAAGAACCACAAAGATAATTACAAAACATTTTAATCCAAATTGTGCAAAATCAATACCTCAATCAATAATATCCCAAAACTAGCACTTAAATCAACACCACAACTATAGTAAAAACATAGTGCAAAATCCAATTATAATAAATAAATAAATAACAATGATCTACAAATGATGAATGATTTTTTAATGAAATAGGCGGCCCTCGTAGCCTACTGGGCTACGATTCTCACACCGAGGGTTCCGGGTTCGATTCCCGGTGAGGTTATAATAAATCTATGTAATTTACTCAAGCCCTAAAGTTTTTTCATGTTTTTTGCTTCTGTAATTGGACCTCTTAATCTGTTGAAGCGTAAAATAAAAGTAAAAAAATTACAATAAATAAATAAATAACAATGATCTATAAATGATATGTTCTTTTCACTTAATTAAATTTTATTATACACAGAGTTATATCTAATAGTGATGCAAGAGACTGCTCTCTCGAATTTATAGTTGTGATATATAAAATTCGACATATATATAATGTATATTACAAAGTTTTATTATGTGTAAATAAATATAATCATCTTGCATCACAAAGAAACTGATATATCAAGCAAAAAACATAGAAATTAAGTGCGTTTTTCATAATGATCATATGTAGAGAGAGTGATAATTTAAAGTAAAAAAGAATTGTAGAAGCGGATGACAAAACTATTAAGCAAATTCATGCCAAAAGAGATAAAATATATTAATTTTTCTATCAGTAAAAAAGCATTTTTAATGTATATATTAATTTAAGCGTAAGCTATTAACGGCATTCATTAAAGATGTACCTATTCAGAACAATCTGTTCTAAGAAAAAAGATAAGTCAACTGTATATTTTACACTGAAACACAAAAAAAACTAATTAATTAAGTATATCGTGAGAAAAACTGACCAATGACAAAATATCACAGAAAAAGTTTTATATTTTTCTAACGTACGTGTGAATTTTATATAAAAGGAAAATGTAATTTTCATTGATAATTTTTTATTTCATTTTTTAATTTAACTCCCCTTATGTGGAAGTTGTTTTTCTCTTATTGCACTGTGAGTGACCATGTCAATGTGCTACGAATTAACAGTTAGAAATAAGATTTTTTATGTTTCGTTTGACGACGATGTCAAAGCTTTAAAAACACGATTAATAAATAAATTATTAATGAAATATCAAGGCGTCTTTCGGAAAACATTCATATAACATTTTCTTAATATATTTACGTACCTACATAAATTTATTATTTACAAAATATTTTTCTAATTTAAAGTTCAGATTAAGACTGGTTTAGGGTTCTTCTGGTTTGTGCTTTCTGAGGAAATATCTCGTATTTGGCGTTTATTTTGCTACTTTAGGGCGAGAACTGATTATAGGTTAAATTTGTGCAGGTACGAATGTAAGTTCCGCCATTTCTGAGAATTTTTTATCACTTACTTCCAAGGTATTTTATTACTTACTTACAAGCCAGTAGCAGTCTTATAATAGGTATGTGGCAACATCTCTGAATATATATTTTCTTGAGTTATCTGAAGTACATTAAGGGTTCGTGAAATTACGGTCTTTGTGTTTAAAATCTACAATATTGACATAACAAAAGTTATTTTTGAACGGTTCATTATTAATTCACTACATATATCCTGAACAAAGGGAAAAGTACGCACGATAAAATGCGTACAAGGAGACATATGGAGAAAAGTTGAGAGTTTAACATTCCTGCGATACCGCGCTTCATTGACTATTCAAAAGCCTTCACCTGTATGCAGGAACAATCTATTGGAGGTCCTTACCCCATTGCAAGGGAGTTTGCCAACATCCCATGTAGGTATGTTCGTAAAGTGCCTTTCTTTTTAATCGTACATTCACATCAAATCAATTCCAAATTAATTATTGTATTAGTTAAATCTAAAAAAGGTGCTTCTAAGACATAAAAACATATTTTCAAGAGCACTTCTCAATTATAAAACTAAAGTGATTATCTTTAAAAAGATAATTTTTTAAACACATTATCTTCTTTATTTGTCAGTTGTACTAACAAGAAAGGCAAATGCGAAATATATTTTCTATCGTGATTTGAAAACATCTTTGGGTATTTGTACTTTATAATCTTAATTTAGGAATTTTCAATACTTTTTTTTACTATTAATAATGAAATTTGTGACCTTTAATTTATTTATGATACATTAAGCCTGGAATCAGCAAAGAAGGAATGAAAGTAGACCCAATGTGGTGGAAATGCGGTCACTAAGACGCTTGTGGGGAAAATCTTTGGTCGATAGAGTGAGGAATGAACAAATTAGAAGTGAATGTAATGCTTTTTTTTAGATGTGAACGGCAGAATATCCCAGAAAACTATACGTAGAAGATTCTGAACGGCCGTGAAAACCTGAGAACATTTTTAAGGAATAGAGGGCATCCGCGAAAGACCTGGCAAGATCAAATACTACAAGTATTTGAGGATGGCCCTGTTAAAAGCAAGTTGTATGAATGCAGCCGAAGCAAAAGTGGTGCCAAGATAGAAGAACGTTCTATCATCTCTGTCTACCCCTGCGGGTAAACGGCGTGATGGTTAGTAAGTTAGCTACATAAATTACTAGCTAATATTATATTCCTATACAGTTAATTTTATATATGAGCGTTATAATTATTATCCGTAAGCATCACAAAAAAAGGATATCATCTTTAAATAGAATTACCATTTAAATTTAACACTGCATAAATCCCAAGCACCTAATTTAACAAGACATGTTTCAAAATATTGGGCCCACGTATGACAAACTCGGCTCCTTCGCGTCGTCACGTGTGCGCAACATTCCATTCTTTGAGCTTTTACAAATTAATTAGCCAGACCCCAATTCCCCTCTCCTTTGGGAACGCTGAGGAACAAAAACAACTTAATGTTTCGATTATTTTAAAACACTTAAGCGCCGGAACTTATCCTACTCGAGCGTGCATTTATACGGTCCATTGAGTGCTTCCATGGCTTGCAAACAACAATATTTGCAAATTATGCGCCATTACATGCACTAATAATTATTCTACTATAGTAGGAAGGTACTTACGTAAAAAAATTGGACTCTCACAACCGCTGTAGATTTTCTCGCGAAACATTTGTATGGCTGTCATTTTATGTCATTCTGACAGCGACGGAAATTAATAATGATCATATCATCAAATGTCGCTGCCCACTCCCTGAAGCGTTTACCGTTCTCTATGCAGCCTGGCGCATGCCTGGAGTTTGTGCCCCATTTCTAAGTATGCGCGTCACGCTTAAATGGAACTTAATGTATTTTGCTAAGGTTTCCTAGGCCGTAATTAATGTTGGTCAACTTCCACCTTGCAGCTTCCATCGATTAATATGTTGGCTGCAATTTGATTAAAACATCCACATTAAAAATGTTATTTAGGACAATCGAATCAGTGAAAATATCCCATATAATATTTATGTCAAAATATAATATTTATTAAAATTTAATGTATTTTAAATTTCACGAATAATAATATTTATTAAAATTTAATTAATTTTAAATTTCATTAACAATACTTATTAAAATTTAATTTATTTAAAATTTCATTAACAATAATTATTAAAATTTAATTTATTTTAAATTTCGCTAAAAACAAAATATCCTGATATAGTTTTACAAAAAAAAGGACAAAAAATATAGACTCATCCACCTTATTTCATATAGAAATAGTCAGATGTCGCTTTGGCGTCTTCTGCATATCCTATATGCCGTTTAGTACATTCTGAGGTGAACGAATCAATTTTTCATATAAATAATGGAGACATACGAAAAAAACATCGCCATTCATCTGGAAAGTCTGCCTAATAATTGTTTACTTAATTTATTGCCTAATTATTGTTTAATTATTTTTTAAAACAGTTTTATTCGTATTTTGTAAAAACATAAGAAATTATTTTCTGAATGTAGTAATTTCAATAATTCCATTATTTAAATTTTCATACTCAAAGTAATAATGCATTTTAATGTGCTTTGAGTTTTTTTGTAAAATTTACATGCTTTGCTAATCAAATGGAAACGGTGTGTCAATTTACTAAAATCTACCCACGCAGATGTTATATAAATATCAAAGAGGTCTCATTTGAAATATAATAAAAGTGAAATCATGAAATATAATAAAATAAAAAAAAGAAATATAATGAAATATAAACAAAAAGAAAAAAAAAACAATAAGTATCAGTATCACGTTAAGTATTTTATTATTTTTTTATAAAACGATCTCGAATATTATTGTTAAAAAAAATTAACAATCAAGAAACATGTTTTTTTTACATACAGGATTGTATGGCTCACCGGACGCTCTGTATACGTGTATAAAGTTTTTAATAATAATACTAATAGTTTCAAATCTTTATATTGTACCATCTTATATACTCAACTTATACTCAGTTACCAAGAACAATTGAGGAAATGACAATTCTTCCAAACAAAATGAATGCTTGTAAACCTTTTTATGATTCGAATTCATCAACAAAACACTAAATGTACCTATAATTCATCGCTATAATTACATTTGCTGGAAGCATAAATCCTTCAGAGATTGAGCATTTATTTAAAATTATTTTGCATAGATTTGCTTGTATGAAGATAGTACCAACCTGTTTCCTTCCGTTTGCCTGATTCACTCATACTACTTTAACATTTTTTAAAGAAATTAAAACTAAGTGCTTTCCTGCTGCCAAGAGTATTCGCATAATATAATCGCATTACAAATTAAGCCCCGCTGCAAATTATAGTTAATGCGCTTTCCACACCACGGGCGACGGTGGGATGATGACGTCTGAAATATATCATTAAAGTGATTTTTAAGGGTAGAAAGATATTTCAAACTCAATATTTAAAGATATTTTAAAAATATTAATGAGAATTTGAACCATATTCTGGTATCCCTAACATACCTTTATTTTCCCAATTTTTTTTATTATTTTAGACTTAATGTTTTTATTTATTAATAAAATTCAGTACATGCATACATACTCGTACTTATTGGATTACAAATTCTTTAATCATAAAGATTAATAAGATATTTAATAATTATTATGCATAAACATGACATGTCTCAAAATATATTTATTAATTTATAGACCGCGTGATTGATGTATGTGTTTGTGACTGTTTTAAGATGAATTTTGGTGTATGTAGGATTCAAGAGGTGGACTTGGCGAGGAAAATATGATCTCACAGGTGGCAGGGCTTTATATATTTACTCTTCTTATATATACGCTCGTACATATGTAATTGTACTTTTAGTATCTAACATATACTATTTTTTAAAACGTTTTATGTTTCATTTTAAAAATGTTAATTGACAAATGTTCGTTGAAAACAATGTATAACAACTAAGAAAATTAGAATTCAAGTTGTGTTACAATTATATGAAATGAAGATGTCCTGAGCTATATTATTTTCCTTTCCTCAAAATTTGTCAATATTTAGATATATTAATATGAAATTACAACAACAGTAAAAAGGTATACTTTTTCACCAATATTTTACGTATACTAATGCTTCTTTCTTGCTTAGTTCTATTACGAAGATCTTTTAATTAATAAATATTTATTTAAATAGTGCAACTTCAGTCATAAGTAGTTTAAAAAAACTTCTTCAAATGTAGCAAATTTATTTTGTGGTAACATAATTATAATTAATATAAATTAACTTTGTTTAGACCACTTATTTATTGAAAAAAATCAACATGTTTCAAAGCCAATGGCTTCTTCATCTAAGAAGCCATTGACTTTGAAACATGTTGATTTTTTTCAATAAATAAGTGGTTTAAACAAAGTTAATTTATATTAATTATAATTATTAGTTTAAAAAAACATTATTTAAATGAAAACAGCCCCCGGATTTATTTTAAAAAACGTTCTATATACTTTAATCGCCTTAAAAATATTTTTTAGGAAAAAAATATTGTACGGCAATTTGAAAGCAAAGCCTTGGGATAAGTAAACTGTTTATTATTTTAAGGTCTACTGAATAAAAAACAGCTACCATTCTAGAAAATGTAATACTTATGAATAAATTCTTCGTTGTATTTATCCGCAATGATAGTAATGAATATTCATTAAATAAATTAAAATTCTTTCTTTCGATTTCTTTAGAATTAAAGCGGACGAATCGCTGAGAGCGAAACGATTGCCTTGCCGGGCCCCCTGCGCGCTGTAAAGTTAACGACTTGTAATGACTCGAGGATGTGAGCCAGGACTCCATTTTGACGGTCAAGCCCAGGATATTCTCCATTAACTCCGAGAAATTCCGCACCAAGTCTTGATCGGTCCCTAGGGACGGCCATTTTGGGAACTGGGGGCCATTGTATTTATGACTTGTGAAATGTTATTTTTAAGCTCTCTTCCTTACCTCCGAACGCGGTTTGCCTGGATGATTGAAGGATATTATTTATTTCTAGTATTTAATGCAAATAATACTAGTAATAAAACTATTAGTATTGTCACAGTCGTGGCTGCGGGAGGACAAATGAAAACACTGGAAATTATTAGCGATTTACTAATTGATGATTAATTAATGAAAATTGGTCTCTATACTGTTCAATAATCATGTGTAATCTTATTTTATATGTACTATTAGTTTCCCATGAATAAAAAAAAAAAAAAAATAACAGAATAAAAGAAGTTCCCAGGCATTTTCCAAATGTTGTTGATCACTCTAGATTTCTATAGACTAGCTTCGATCCTTAGATAGTGTTATATTACAAAAGATTCTGTACGTTTTCCCATTTCCCATTTCGTTACAGTATCTTTGTTTGCAAAATTGAATTTTTGAAATGATTTTTTCCGAAATCAGTTGGTTAAAGATGTAGACTCAAGTGGTTAAATAAAAATGTTAATTCTGAATTTAATTGACATTTAAAATTATATATTTTCTTACTCAGAGTCTTTATAAATAATCGTATTAAATAGTTCCAGTATATGAATTAATAAAGCATTAACATTATAATAAAATACGAGTGCCTTGATTTATTTTACAAGAATGACAATTCATCTTGTAAGAGCATTGCAATCCATATAATATTAAAACTAACATTTTTGGTAATAAATTTATGTTTAAAAAAATGAGCAATTTTTTTCAAATAAATATTCTTAGCAATCAACTGTAATGCGATTAATTTGGTTTTCATCTGGTTTTATTTTATCTTTTAATGCCAACCGGTACCAAAACATCCGTTTTATCGTCAGTATAGAAAGAAATATTTCTTAAAAAATATCCTGCGGTTTTCACGGCCATTCAGAATCGTTTATGTAGAGTTTTCTGGTATATTGAGTCGTTCGACATTTTGTATCCCGTTGCAGGAATGATGTGTGTAGTATGATCAGCCAAAAGCGATATACATGAAACATAGGTATACCTTTTTCCATTTAAGAAAGATAATCGAATGAGTATGTGTAAGCTGTGCGCACGAGACACATTGTTTCGTTGTGTTAGTGATTATACCGTAAACACCAACACAAAGAAAGAATGCGCGTCGTATGGCTTACACGTACTTACTCGATTGTCTTTCCTAGATGGAAAGAGGTCTACACATTTGAAAAGTAGATAGAAAATACTATCACGATTGATAATATTTTTAATAATTTAATATTATGTTAACTAACGCTTGAAAAAGACTGATTGTTATTTACCTAAAATCAATAATAAGTTATTTATGTCGCCAAAATTAATCCTAACCAATTTTATAGCATATAAAATGAGATTTATTTTTTTTAACTCGAGGATTTGTTACATAAAAATAATGTAAGCATTTTCTTGAGTATAGGTAAGAAGTACTGGATCAAAACAAGAAACTCCAGTTTATCAAGTCGAGCACTTAGAGTAACGAGCCCTGCCCACCCCACGCACACACCAATGCCGATTTGCATTCATCTCAGATAGGTCTCGGGGTATTTGCCCCATCCCTAAAATAACATCCCCTCGATTCAACCGCAGGAAGAACCTTATCAAAAAGGAACGAAATACTACCCTTTTCTTTAATGAATCACGCAAGCACGAAGATTCATTTATTTGGTGGAATAAAACTCATTGTCAACTCGAGTTGCGCGGCCGAGTCGCGAGCTTTGCTCACCCCTAATGGCTTCCGACGTGGCTGTAGACATCCGTTTTATATTAAGTAGCTAATGTAACGGTCTCCAGGTTTTCAGGTGGGTAGCTACCCCGGCGGCTTGCGGCTGCAGCGACAGCCCCGTGCACACGGAATCCATTAGCTGAGCACTGGATCGTAAGCGCACTGATTATTTTGGTGGTTTTCTCTCAGCGGTTTGTGATTTAAAGATTACATGCTGCAAGGTGTAATGGGGTATTTGTACATTTCGGGACTAGTTCAAAGCAAACAAACCTCTCAAAATAATTATAAATATTACTTTACGCTTCCCTGTCCATAGATGGGCCAGTGATGATCTGTGTCTTTTAACCACGATGCTATAAGAAATCAGAGCAGACCAAGGAGTATATTTAAAATCAAATAAAAAAATATTTGAAGAAATCTTACAATATTAAGTGTAGGTACATGAATTATACAATTAACTCTAAAAAAATATTAATAGCTTTAATCTCCTGGAATGACTACAGCAATGAAAATATTGCTGTTGAATATTTATTTATTTATTTGATTTGATAGTTTTATAAATCCTTTGAAATATTTTTATATTTATAGTATGTTTATATTTAATAAATTATATTTTTTTAATATTTTCTAGACTTCAGTGTATCATTTTTATATCATGTCAAAGCCACCTCCTAATATTTCAAGATCCTTCATATTTAGGGTGCACGCCATACTGTATGCGTAGTGTATCTACCCACTGGTAGATTAAAACTTTTGTAATAAATTACATATACTTTATGGAAATAAATGTGTGTATTAATCTTTATAAAAATAATAAAATACATTACTTATTACCTTTTTTTAATTGGATTTATTAGAAAAACTATAAATGAATTTAAATAAAACGAAAGTTATTATTATAACAAAATCAATAAATAATAACAGATGTTATCAAGAAGACCAATAATGAATTAAAAAGTGAGAATATTACTGATTATATAATATTTATCGTAAAAACATTGATATTCAATAACGTGTGCCGCTAAATTGGAAGTGTGTGTGAGGATAATGCGAGAAAGCTAACAGAAAAAGGATGATGAAGAGAAAAGTGCGTGATTGGGTTCCATTGAGTACTCAGTGGGTCGCAAAGGTTCCCGAATGACTACTTGAGCTCTTCAACCAACCGATATTAGAGTTTAAGCAAATGCATTCCAAGTTATGACGAAAAATAAAGAAAGAGGAAAATGGTCAGCGTTTTGTGAATCTATATCAGTTAAAAATACCTGCATACGTGATGATAGTCTGTTGTCTAAACTATAAGTCTTCCCAGTTTTATAAATTTTGTGACGTTTAGCTTAAGCAGAGTATAGAGCTCATTGTTGTTACGTCTCTGCCAAAGTCCATTTTCTAGAACCGGTCCGAAGATACGCCTCAACATTTTCCTTTCAGAAACGCCCAGTACTCGCTCATTCCTCTTAGTTAGTACCCACGTCTCAGTTGCGTACGTGAGAACTAGTCTAGTAAGCGTTTTGTACATTAATATCTTGGTTTTTCTGAACAGCAGTCTGGATTTAATCTACTTTTGTGGGCGGAGGAAAAAAAGGATTTGCGCTTACTATGCGCTTCTGGATCTCCTCTGTAGTATTATTATTGTTTGTTATCAGGGAGCCTAGGTATGTAAATCTCAGTACCGTTTCAAAATTTTGACTTTCACATGAGAGAGTTGGGACTTGTTGGGTGCATCCTACGGCCATGTATTTGGTCTTCTGCTGGTTTATTATGAGACCCATTTTTTTGGCAGAACTTTCAAGATTTATGAAGGCATTACGAGAGCATCAGGAGTTTTCGCAATTATGTTGATATCATCAGCGTAAGCCAATAGTTGGACAGAATTGTCAAATATCGTTGTTCTTATCTCGATGCCTGAGTCACGAATAACTTTTTCTAAGGTTTTGTTGAATAAGAGGCAGGCCAATCCATCTCCTTGTCTCACTCACCCCGTGGAGTGCTTCAAAGAGCTCGGACAGATCACAATTTTATATAATATCTTATATTTAGCCGTTTAATCTGTTTAATTGAGCTCATCTTGAGATTTCCTGAGTGGTATTGAATTTTTTTTTTAATTTTAAAGAGCATTTCATCAATTAATGTCAAGTATTTTAAATGTTATTTTATCAGTCAAATACTAGCAGTAGAAACAAATAAACGTAGAGACGTTTTCACTTAGTTGTGCTTAACAAGATCATAGTAATAAAACTGGTTGTACGTCGCGTTCTCTTCAATTTAAATGTGGTGTAATTATAGATCAGGTCTACCAACTACCAACCGGTTCGAGGCTAGCGAGTGTAATCGCCCAATTCAATATTCTATCTTGGTCCGTCCGTCCCGCCCACAAAGAAGGGGTGCAACGTTATCTGTACCACTACAAGATGATCCAGGCAGGTTGGGGTTCGATCCTACAGCCCTGGAGATTGCCGCCCTAGCAGGATATCCGGTATTCAAACATGAGGTAATGGATGCAACCCAGGGCGTGCGTAGAAGTACTTCCCGTTTATTGCGTTTTTTCCGCAATTTCCGATTCTATGACCGTGAACGTCTTGCACAGTGCAAAATAATTTTTGTAAGCATGTTTCTATTTAGAAAGATAGGAAATCTGTTGTTAAAATGCTGTATATTTATATTTTAAAATAAAAAGGAAATCCTTTATGAAAAAACATTACTTACTAAATAATCAACATGTTTTAGGGCCAATGGTCCTTTCATTATGAAACAGCACATACTTATTATTATAATTAAAAATTAAGACACTAACAAAAAATTTGAAAGTTGAATCATCAATTTGAAACGTATTTGAAATTAAATTTTAAAGGTGTATTGTAAAAAGTACCTGGTTATTTATTGAATTATTTTAAAAAAAAAAAGAAAATTCATAATAGTTATTGCTATAAACCATCTTTAGAGCTCTTTAATTCTTATATCAAAATTTCTGCCTATGCAAAAAAGATAATAATGACTAGATAATTTATTTATTTTTTACCTTCATTTTTTTAAATATAATCCTTTTCCTTGTTGTTTATATAATTATTTAATGTATTATTAGTATTGAAAACTGGTTGTATATAAATTGCGAAATTCTCAATTAACAATATTTTATTTTATAAATCTAATGTAAAGATGAATTTAATAAGACAATTAGGAAGCAAAACTAATTATTTTGGTAATTTAAACAATCCCTAATAAAACTAGTACTTAACCTTTCGGAATCCTTTAGAATCATCGGCTTCTACAGATTTTCATTTATTTTATATCATAAAATAGATTATTTACATTTTTATTTTCTGCTTCATGTAAGTTAAATCAACTGAATTCTTACAATAAAAATATCTTTGTCAATATAATAAAGTCTATTTGCACTGTAAACCTACATTAAATAATATTTTCTAGATTTCATGCCTCCTTTCCAAGGTTATTTATCAAAACATTGATGAAATCTTGAAAATTTAAAATACCTTTTATTTATGATTATTCCGTATATTTTCCCCCTATCCTTTGTTTATTATCAAAGCCAAATGTTTTATCAGCAGTTATAGAAAAAAACACAGAATTTTTCATTAAAAATATAAGTATAAATAAAAAATATTAAAAAAAGACTGTCATTTCTACATTCCCATATAAAAACATAGCTTTATTTCTATGGGACATATTTAATAATATATCTTGATTAATTATGTCCCCCTGGGGATATCTAGTATTGTGTTCATTAAAAATTTAGACATACTCAAAATTAAGATAGATTTTTTTTCAATATTTCAGTGTGTATGCTCCAGAGCATCGTATTTATTGGTTTTTCCTTTAAGCTTAAAATTTTTTTTTCGTGTTTTTGGTGCACAGCGTTTAGTTTTTGTTGCATTATTCTTAAATTTAAAAAAACTAACAAAATCTGTTTAAACTACAGCGAATAAAATATGTACAGAGATGAATAACTAGTTTTTTTATGAGAGGAAAATGGATCTAAGCGGAAGAATGTCCCCCCTCTTACAATATTAAATACACTTATACTGGAGTTTAAGTTTTTTTGCATAAATAAATACCTTAGTGAACAAGTCGTATTTTTAACAATAGACGTATTTCTTTGAATTTTAGTTCCAGACTTAGTCTCTTATTTAAGTAAAAATGTCATTTTGTAATAAAGCACCTTTTCATAATTGTTTCAAGATTTATAAACTGGTATTATTTTTTTAACAAGGCAAACGTGTTGGCACCAGACGTGATGGCAAATTTTGGACAAGGAATTTATGTTAGTTCCTGTTTTTATTTTCTAGTACATACTTTGTTGACTACTTTTATAAGTATTATATTATGTCGTGGTATAAACCATACTGTTTATTTTAAACGTCACCTGGTTTCGATACCACTGTACCTCCCTTAAGGTGCTCAGTCAACATTAAAAATAATCAATAAAAAAAATATTGTCTATTTTATACTTTTTTAAACATTGTAACTACTAATAGGTCGATTAAAGAGATCAAAATTGGTTAACTGTCTAACATTTTTATGTATTATGAATATTTTTTGCGCACTTTGCATAATACGCAATTATTCACGTACTCCACAACATGAGAAGGAACACTATTTAACAAAATTTATTTCCACACGATAAAATTTGATTTCAGTCGCCTACGCTTCCATTTTCAACTTGAAATTGAACTATAGCAATGTTTGGTTTCAATATCGGCTAAGACATCTCCGGCGCGGGTAACGGATACAATCGCGATCTGCGCGCGGATCCCGGATCCCGGCCCCCGCAGCCGGCATCCCGCTGCACCGCCACCCGGAGGCCCGCGGAAAATTGGCAATGAACCGGGAAATGAAGAAGATTTGGCCGCTTCCTTAATCACTCTTGGGTCAGAGTTTGAGTGCAGACGGTGGAAATATTTTCGGAATACGAACGACCGCTTTATGAATTTGAGATTCCCGAGTTACTTCGAAAATAAAGAAATCTTTAGGCACCCCGCTTATGTAACATTTTATAGACACTTTCAAACTGGTGACAAAATATATATTTTTTATATAATTAATAAAAATGAACATTGTTTTCAACACTTTTGCAAAAGTGATGAAAAAAGTTCATTTTTAATAATTATTTTAATAATGTCACCACATAATTATTTTGCTCATTTTGAAGAATATATTTTTTACTTTACTGTAGATACTACCCATTCAACGTAAATATATTTATTTATTTTATTTCTTAATCACTTATATTTTAAAATTTGGGTTGTACTATGCCTGTCTCACTAGAAGAATCTGTGTTGAAACAGGCATAGTTGACAAAATAGTTATACAATTAGATATTAATTAATATGTGTCTAATTACCTGTCATTTATTCTATTTTTAACGTGATAGTGAACTTTGGCGCAGGCGCTACATGAATGAGCTCTATATTTTAAGTATTTAAGCGTTGTCTTTGTAAGACTTCTATAATTTATCTCAATAAATCACTATTCCTTGACGTTTGAATGATTAATCAAAAGTAAAAGTGATTAATCTTAAATTAAATAAGTGTGTAATTTTGAATTTAATTTCTGATGATCTACACTCAAAATTTTAAATAAGTATAAAAATACCTATATTCATGAAGCTCATTGGTGCTCATGATGCTCGCCGAATGATCTGATGGTCGGTTGTTTGAGCACCATTCCAGGACACTAGCAAGTTAATTCTATTTTCATAGCACAAGCATATAGTTCATTGTACAAGCTTATTTTCAGAATAGTAAGAATATTGACGCAACTTGCATTCCGTGATCGCATCTCTATTAAAAAAAATTATCACAGTAGAGAAGCGAGGTTATCAAAAATGGGCGTGAAGTCGGAGCTACTTGAAAACATTCTTAAGCTGTTCGTTGAATTGAGTTGATTTTTTATTTTATTTGAGGAAATGTGATATACACGGCCTTCCGAAACAAAGAGGCTCGGTATTTCAACCACGTGGCAGCTATCGAGATACGCCTTGCCGTCGGACTGGTGAAATGAGCCAAGTTTTTGGTTTGATATAAGGGTTGTGGCAGGGGGTGAAAAAAATTGTTCAATTTTTCATACTCACATAATTTTTTAACACACATATTAGAGTTGTTTTTGAAAGGCCGTATTACTACCATGTACCTATATAAATAATAAATTTCAAGTTTTCTTGTAATTGACTTTATTAAAATGCACATAAATAAGTTAATATTTTTAGTAGGAACATAAAGGGGTTGAGTTAGTCATGGTCTGAGGGATGTGTTTGTACAAATTCTTGCCGACAATCATTACACTACTTTCAATGCCTTACATTTCCATCCGGATACAACACACCTTTCACTTCGTCTATATCTATGCATATTTTGATTTATTCCATATAAACAGCCACCCTCTACCGTATTGTGAAAATTTGTATGTTTTTAAAATATTTTTTGTGGTTTTTCAATATTTTAATTTTTTTTCTATCCAATCTTTAAATTACGGTAAGCTCGTTTGCAAATCAAACCTTTTTTGTACTCGGGTTTAAAATAATTGCTCAGTTATTTAACACAATGTTGCTGCATTAAAGAGCACTCTTTTCATAGAATACCGCGCATGACTACTGTAAACATTACTAAAAGCGTTAGTCCTGCACGCTATCAAACAGTAGAAATACGCCACCTTTGCCATAATGCGGACATAATCTTATGCCAATTTAATCAAAAAAGTATTTGATTTGAATTTGTAGTACAATTTTGAATTTTGACCTTCATATCAATTTTATATTATTTATCTAATTGGTCAATGATACCCGTATCTTTGAAAGTTTGCAAGTTGAATATTCAAGTATAGAGGACATACTATAATTTGTAATTTACTCTTTTTTTCCTTTCAAAAATGTAAATTTATTTTGATGAGATTAAATTATTTTAAGTGTTGTTAAAATTAATAATAATTCTCAAAAATATGCTATTTATAACATAAAGAAAATTGACGGGTCGTCAATGATCCTGACAGAAATATTAGTGAGAGATCACATAACAATGTAAAAAAATGACAATATCGGGAAAAGCAGTAATAGAACACACGTTTCATTGTTGAGAAATAAGAAAAACTGTAGAAAATAATTTATTTTATAAATAAACAATTCATGGGTCACGAGGTCAACAAAGTCAATCACTGCCATGCAACAGCCTTCAGCACAAAACAGTATTGCGAAATAAATGTTACAATGTAAATTAATAAAAAATATTATTCGATAGCCTAAATTTATTTCATCTTCTTCAAGACGACTTTAAACATAGCTTACAAGTAACAAGTTTTTTTTCCATGTAAAGAATATTTTTCCATATCCATAAAGAGAACCTCTAAGCTAATACCTAATCCAACACGCTTTCCACCTCTACACTGTGAAAGGCTAACGAATGTATGGGCGGAGAGCGAGGTTTCCGTTTGCCGTTTAAAACTTTACGACCGCGACGCCGTCGGACGCGTCTCGACGCTTCCCCGTGGCAACCGAGACGCAGACACTAAAGAGGAAGACTCGGGATCGGGTTGTATCCAGAACCAACTCTAGCAAAGAACGCGACACGCATTCACGATAATACTAAAAACACTTTGTCATCATATTTCATAAGATTTTATAATATTTAAAATGAACACAGTACGATCAAGTGGTCCCTGTATTGTATAGCTTCGTATACAAACTATCACGCACAAATACCTGTTCTTAATTATGTGTAGTAAATTCATACCATAAAAATTACATATGTATATATTTCTTCAGAGGTCAATTTTAAACCTAATCAAAATATTATATGGGATTAAAGATGGTTTAAAAAAAATTAAGTGGATATGTGAATACTGGAAATGAATAAAGCACAAGTGTCAAAAATATTTGTACAGATAAGTACATTTTATTTTATGGCTTGGTAGCGTGGGAATGCATATCGCGCAAGTATTAAGCGCAGCGTTATTTTTTTTATAAATGAGGCTCTAAACGACATGAGTATTTTATAGTTTTTAGTATTAAAATGACTAACTCACGTGAGGTAGCGGCGTGTAGTAGTGTTAAAAATATTAATGAAAAGGTTTGTAAAATAGCACATAAAGAGCGAAAAAGACTATATTCATTTTTTTCCTTGTATCTTAAAATGAACATTCTTGCACTACGTGCTTTATTCATTTCCAGTATTCATGTGATATTTATGTTTTGAAATGCATTTTATAAAAAAAAAGAAATTTCGGGATAAGGGATTTTAAATGTTTACATTATTTTGTGAACTCTCATTGTGAACTGAAATTTATGGATGTGGTATTCAATTTTATTGTTGAGCATTTAAAATCATTTTAATCTTATTTTTTTATTTTCCACAGCTCGTGTTTTTTTTCCACAACTCGTGGTTTGTGACAATGTGTCAAATATTATCTGACTATCACGTCTTAGAACGGGTAAAAGGCTAATTCATTTTAAGAACTTAATGGAGTTCCAAATGAGAGAATACTTTAATATTTTTAAAAACTTTTAAAATCCTTGACAAAATTTTATTTGATGTTGGAAAAATATATAATTAATAATTAAGATAAATTATAGAAGTTTTATAGAGACGGAGTTTATATGGAAAACGCATTTAGAAGTCTCTACAAGGTGGCCCAGAGCTTATGACCTGTTTGAACTGGCTTAAGTGATCACTTTACATAATGCAACGTTCACCAATTTCACTGTAAGAACATCAACACATTATCATTTTTTTTGAAATTTGTATATACCTACATATGTTCTAAAATTGTATTCATTTTTATGTTTGAATGAACTATGGTACAGATATCCAGAGACATTATTCCCATAATGTAGTAATATATAATATATAATTTTGCAGCTGGTAATGATACCTCTTTATTGTTTAAATGGAATATTTTAAGCAATATTCTTTTCAATGAATATATGATATTCCTTCCAATTATTTAACATATATATATATAATACAATTATTTAATTTTTTTTTAAATCAGTATGTATTAACAATATTTTTATACGTATGTTCTGAAAACATAATTACTGGATTTTGTCCACAGAGGGATAATTATACAGTTCATAAGCCCTGGGCCATCATATTAAGACTTATATACACATTTATCATATAAATAGTTTCATCTCTCTGAGACATATATAATTTATCTTAATTAATGATTTTCTCTCTGTGAATAAAATCCAGTAATTGGGTTCTTAGAACACGCATATAAAAATATTGTTAAGAATATAAATAGTGTCAGAAAACTGATATTCAGACTACTATTGATCCCAGAGTAGCAACAGTTCCGTAAAATTATTATTAAGACGCTTATATACATTTTTACTTCGTTGTTAGATGTAAGCTGGACAAATCATAATCACTAACGCTTAATCGTTACCCCAAATGTTGGACAATTCTGTTGCTCCACAATTGCCTATCTAACAAACTTTAGACGAGATATCTCAATGTTTTGGGTCCAATTACAGCAATTTGTCCCTAATATTGGTTATCAATTCGATATCCAAAGTATTAACATAGCAAATAGATTTAGTATATAATGTTTTTAAGAAACATTTTAATAACTTTTTTTTTCGTACACAATTAATGTTGAATCAATTTTAAGCTCATTACTCAAAAAATATTTTTTGAGATACGTATATTTAAATACCAAGCATTCAAAAATAAAATAAATATTTTGAATGTTGTGACCGAGGATTTATAATTTATAATGTTCTGAATTCTAGATGTTGTGCGTTTATCTCTTCAAAATTATTTTTCCTATAAATGTAGGTACATTTTCTATGAAAACTCGAATTCAGAACATTATAAATTAGTAATCTTCGATGACTGCATTAATTATTTTTTGGATATTTCTGCCTGTGCTTTTATACCCCACATAGAATGTATGTACATATGTATAGAGTAAGATCATATTTCTTAAACAAGAAATGGTTGAAAAAATACATTTATTTATTTTTTGTCCTACCATACAAAACAAAAATTATTGTCTTCCAGACTTTGTAATATTTAGCTCAGATTTTTATTAGTTATCTACGCCGAGATAAATAAGAGCTTTGTGTAATGACAAATGTGTGAGCGTGTTGACAAATTAGTTTTAATTAATTGACAAATAAGTGTTCAATTTAAAATCATAAAAAATGAATTATATACCTTGGTTTAATAATCAATCAATGACCAAAATGGCACATACACACTAGTGAATTGGTTAAAATAATAGAAAAAAGTATGTATATATTCATATATTAAAGAACATTTTAAGGAAAGATGATTTTAAAATGATATTTTTCTACTGTTCACACATTACTCCATTATTGGGTGGGGACGAGCATACAATAATCAACTTAATAAAAATTATACAGAAAACAATTATTATTGTTATATTTATAAAAAACTCGACACATGCACAGCAAAGACAGAAATATCCAATTATATAAATAGCAAAAGCTGCAATGTCCATTATTTGGTAGCAGACACGGCGATATTCATATTTAAAAGTTAAATTTTTATATTTTATGCGTACATAAAAGAAAAACTGATGTTGAAATTGTTTTTAAAAACTAATTTCTAATAAGATGTAGGTTTCATTTTCAAAGAAAATTCCTTGAGTATCCTTGAGACCGTTTTATTGTAATTATCTCAGAAACACCGCAGTAGAATATTGCCACTTTTGCTTTTGTACACCTCAAATAAAATAAAACAACTTAAAAATAAACTAAATGAACTCTTCGAAAAATACTGAAGAATTTGAAGTGATTTTGACAAGCAGATAGGTGTACGTGGATCGGATAACAATTGGGTACCGGCGGATTATAATAATGGCTGATGTGTCTGCCGGGTGCCGAGGGACCCTTGCAGCCCTAATGCGGGCGGTTACCGTGAATTACGTGGCGTGACGGAACTACCAGTAGTTAGCGAGGCGGCTGCACCACCACCGTAGACGGCAGTTACGTGGGGCACACACACCACACACGTGCAGATATACGGCACACACGTGCGCGCGCGGGTCGTGTAACCGTGTTTATTATCACCCGCCTACTGTGAATGAAAGGGCCGTACAATGCACAAGCTCTAGTTAAGATCAAAGGATAAAGATGTACCATGATGAAAAATATGAATGCGATCTACATTACACAGGTACTTCACGTTATTAATTTTAATTATAGACCGTCCGAAACTACATTGTCAGCCAAAACCGAAACCGAATTTCGGCTTCTGTTTTGGTTCTTGCCGAAACCGAAACATATTTAGATTTTAACGAAACATATTAAAGAGTTAAGGTTGTTATTACGGTCGTTAGACATATTTAACTGTAAGAGATGACAGTTACAAACTATCAAGTATTTGGCGCCCTGTTCTAACGACACTGATTCAACCCTTGAGAGAAGACGCAGTAAAATCCGCCGACGTAACTAGTACATATTGCACACTTTGCACATATTGTAAAAGAAGAGAACACTCCACAACAAAGTGCATACAATTTACGCCCTAGAAAGCAGCACCTTTAATCAGTCCGACCTCTACCTCCGCGGGTAAAGGTCGTCCTCCTGATGATGTTGGATAAGTATCCAACGAAACGTCGAGATTCGCTTCTCGGTAATTCATACGGTGCGTATAAAATATCCGAAATTACAGTTTAATATTTAGATGTGTTAAAATTCACATTACACCCTGCATCTTGCGTGTTTACCCTAGTTTCATAACAGTTCATTAAATAAAATACATTAATTTGATTAGTAAGAAAATATTTACGTATGTTATCTAGAACTACTTGTGTTAAACATACTTTATTGAACAAAGCAGTAAATTTTTTGAATATTCTTTAGGTATCACAATAGTAATCTTGCTACAAATAAATCAATTCTTTTTTAATAGTAATTTTGGAGAAAAGCAGAGTCAAAACCGGAACCGCGGCCGAACTTTTTGGTCAAAACTAAGTGAAACGTAAACCAAAACCGAATCTTCGGTCGGTCACTAATTTGAAGACAATCTAATATCATGACTGACTCATTAATAACGGGTGACTCATTAAGATTTTGATTCACATAGACTACTACTTTTACATGTTCTTCTGTTTAGAGTTATTTGAGGTATTGTGCCGCGAGGATGCGACCTTCTTGGCCGACGTTTCGGATCCTATTCCACTATCAAACATTTTTGACTTTATAACTCCAAATTTTTCAATCCAGCAGATTTTAAGGCGGCCTCGTGATTCCTCTTAGATAACACCAGATGACTTATAATAGGAGCGTCCGACTTATGACATGGGCGTATAAAAATTAAATAATATTTGTAATACTTTAGTTATTAAAGAGTTAAGGTTGTTATTACGGTCGTTAGACATATTTAACTGTAACTGGTTGCGGATATTTTATACGAACCGTATATTTTTCCGAGAAACGATTCTCGACGTTTCGTTGAGTGCTTATTCAACGTCATCAGAAGGACGACCTTTATCGTTTCTCGTTTTTCGGAAAAACGTACGGTTCATATAAAATATCCGCAACCAGTTACAGTTAAATTTGTAATACATTATAATACAACAAAAGAAATACAATTTTTTCCTTCAAACCATATTTTTTTTGCAGACGTTAATATTTCCTTATAGTTTTTGGAAACCCGATTGCAAAATCTGAAATTACTTGAATAATTCTTGATGAAATATAAAAAAAATGTATTCATCAACATGTTTTATAGAAATTCATTAAATATATTGGCGTACTTTCTTGGATACGAGTTTCATTATCAATCCAAAAATCGATCTTCCGACTATTTTTAACAAAACTAAACGAGTTTTCTGTGTCTCTTGGAACTTGTATCGAATCCCGAACCATTTTGCAATAAAACAAGTAGGTACTTCTAAAAAATAGTTCAAACGTTTATACACAAAGTTTTAAACGAATTAAACGTAATTACCAACGGATAAATTCCCATTAAATCGTTCAGCGCATTAAACTCTTCAAAAATTCATAGATATAAAAATAAAGGTTGTGTACACTGTTGGTTTTATTAGAAAACATTTATTCTCGGGTCGGGAGAAAGGAATTATATCTTATGAAGATTTCTTAGAATAAATTTTAATTGGAGTGCCTAACCTAGTCAAGTGATTAAAATTAATTAAGTGAATCACTCAGCGTAAATTTGTATTATCAATGTCCTTAATCAATCTATGAACGGTACAATGGTGGGTGTATAGATGTTTCGTTTCTTAGAAAATCGGCAATTGTTCACCCGAAACAATAATATTGTCGGACGATCTACTTAACTTGGATTCCTAGCTACAGAGAAAGACAGAATTCCTAATAAAAGATTTGAAAATAGAAACCTTCTCACAAGAAAAATCCTGAAGAGATTTAAGGCATACAAGTATACTTATGTACATATGTTATATTTACAAATGTAAGTATGTATCAAAGTAAGTAGATCTAAGCGATTTCATTAATTAAATAGGTTAACTGAATTTTTTCTTCAAGTAAGAAATATTCACGAGAAATATTAAATTATAGTTATGAAAATCATATATGTTCGTAAATGGGTAGACACAGAATTCCAGGAATACGTTGGCTTCATTACGATTGAATTAGCTTATTCCTTTTGGGCCCGTCTGTACACGTAATCACGTTTACGTGTTCCCATTTTAACGTTTACTCGCTAATTTCATTGGCCCTGTAAGAGGATTATGTCTGAGGCCGACCGACGATTGGTGCTTAGTTATTTTCTTTGGTGGCTAAGTAGGGCGCCCCTCGCCAAGGAGATTTGGGAATCCTAGGGCGGGGTACTTTGAAGGTTCCTGGAAGAACACCGCCCCGAGCAACCCCGAATCATCTTGTGGCCGGGTTCAAAGCATGGATAAACACTTTGGTCCGGTGCGCGAACAATCGAATGGGACGGTCCTTTACATCGGAGGGATCTGTCCCTTTGTTGCTTCTGTCCATTCTGATTAGTTACTGCCCCTCGGTTGGTTGGAATTGGTTAAACAGAAACCTGTTTCTATGAGGCTTAATTGTAATTCTTAACACCTATGTTTGGTGACTTCAATTATCGATATTGATTGAGATTAGCCTATGGTATACGCTTAATTGATTGGAATTCAAATATTTTTATAGGACTTTTATCTACTAAATTATCTTCGATATACGTTGATTATTTATATGACGTATATGTTCAACAAAAAAAATTTCTTCATAGTAAAATCAAACTGAAAATACATTAATATTTAATACTTGTAACGTAGGATATATATTTTTTTTAAATCTTCATCCAATTTGTTTAAAATTGATTATGTTGTATTAGTTTGATAATAATATTTAAGCTTTGATGAATTTAGTTTTATTAATACTATTTATTATTTCTTTAGTATTACTTTTATTTCGCTTACTAATTCAATTTCTTGTGCGTTATCCAAATTATGTAAACTTGATATAAGATATTATGATATGTAATTGAGTTGATTCTGTATAATCATGAAATAAATCTTTATGTTTCGCATTTTTTTAGTTTAACGCTTCAACAGGCCAAGAGGCCCAAATACAGAAGCAAAACACATCACAAAACATCCAGGCTTGAGTAAATCACGTAGATTAATTGTGACCTCACCGGGAATCGAACCCGGAACCGGTGTGAGAAGCGAGTTTCAATTTTATTTTTTATATAACATTTACATTACAAACACAAATTTGATTCGTAAATATTAGAAATAAGTTAGAAATATATATGCATATATAAACAAAAACAAATACTAAACATATTATATAAGATCATTCACATCAAGGTTGTATAAAATCATTCACGTGTCAAGCTTACTAGGCTACGAGGGCCGCCAGCTTCAACATTCGTCTATGAATGTTGAAACTAAACAATAAATGTAGGCTACGTACCAATGAACGAAAAAAATAATTTTCATTAAATGTGTATGTATCATTAATATTTTTATATATTTATAACGATATTATAACATCTTGTAAATGGGCTGTTGTCGCTACTTATAACTTAATATTGTATTAAACTACGGGAATATTAATTATCATTTTATTATTATTATTATGTTTCTTATTTATCCGAAATCCAAAATAAGTTTTACGAACCTTAAAAGATTTAATCTAAAGAACGTCTGATTCCAAATCCGCCTTACATTTAATATTATTCACCCTGTGTTGGCATTTCTTTATGTAACGTATTACACTCATCTCAACCGTGCGATCTCCCCGTTACCTTTAGAAGCTTTGCTCGCAACTCAAATAGGTCCCCAAAGCATTTGGTCAGCTTTCATCATTTCATTTTTTGTTAAATATAAGTGTACACATATATTTAACAAAAAAATAAAATGATGAAAAAAATTAACAAAAAAATTAAATGAAAAAAATGTGTGTTTTGCTGGAATATACTAATAGAGATTCTCTTATTTATATTATTTTAATTAATTATCATTAAATATTTATTGCTCTGATGTGATACCTTACAATAATGTTTCGCAGTATAATTTTGAAAAAAACTGCAAAAATATTTTTTATTTCTTTGAAATCATGGGCTTGCGCTATCAAAAATATGACTAAATTAATAGTTTTTGGGGCGAAAAAATTGAACTTCTGGCCACTCTTGGTCACTAGATACTTGGAATATACAAGCTAGATTCTTGATATGGACTAATAAAATACATTATATTATAATCATGTTAAAAAAATTCCTATACTAAAAGTTTATTCTTCATTCGGTTCCCTCTCGACTGAGAATACTATTTTCCTTATTATGTCCTATTGATGTCCTAGACAATTTCCTACACATTTTTCTGTTTCACTAAAGTGTCAAGTAGCGTTCTTGATTTTCTTGGTTGATTGAAGCGAATATTGTCTACTTTATTTTCGACTTTCTACATTGCTAATCAGTACCAGTTAAACTTTTTGTACTATAATTTAAATTCCTTTATGTTAATTTAAGTTGTCAAAGATTTTCTACAAGTATTTTTGTTTGTGTTCTGCAGTCTTATGTTCTCGCCACTTGTATTGTATGAATGAAAATACTTATTTATTATCATTCTGCTATTTAAGTATTTGGCAATAATTTGTCTTATTTTAAAAATTTGTGCCAAAGCTTTACATTTTATTTTCTAATTCACTGATTATAATTTTAGTTAAATCAGCATTTGTTTTTCTATTGCATTTCATTATTAAGTGTACCTCCTATGTATTCTATAATATCATAATTTATCATAAATTCGGCTGGCGTTTAATGCTTTGCAATATTTTATTTTGCGTTGATCATTTTATTAATACATATTTTTATATTCCGCGATGGTTCAAAGTATGTACGTACATCATTGACGCGTGGCATTGGAAAACACTTAAATCCAGACCGTCTTCAGACGCTTTAATTTATGCCTCAATCGGTCCAGCCTTAAGGGTGAGCGAACGCACCCCCAAACGAGAAATGGGGAAGAAACCACCATTACCTCTCGTGTACACCCTGGGGTTAGGTGATTTATTAGAGACGAAAAACGCGTTGCATTTATCTCGACCCGTATTGGTGCACGGTCAACGAAATCGAAGTGAAACGTAAAAAAGACGCTTCTGTTTGTTCTCAGTATCATGGAGGTCTTATTTCAATGTGAAACTTTTCGCTTCAGTTTCAGTTGACTGTAAAACCGGCGGTATCTTTTATTCCACATAGTTTGGTTCAGTTGTGCTGTTTAAAGCGCATCTACTGACTTGATCCCTGGTATTTCCATTCGATTTTCAACGCTGCCGTTTAACGTATTTATTTGCAGTCCATTTGATGCAATGGCTGGAGGGCTGTTTGAGCGCTGAATAATGATTTAATGGCGGGGTGCGTCCGGATAGTGCGCGGCCCCTTTGTTACACAGTCGCTTGATTTGATTACGTTAAATCGCATGCGTTTTGGGAAGAATTTAAACTATATTTATTTGCAACGTATTAACAATATTTGGCCATGTTTGCTGGCTAAATAATACCGTCAACAAGCATGGCGAAAACAAAGGTAAACTGAAATGGCGTGAGATTGATTGAAAATAATCTCTAAGCTTTGCTGTGTGTCAGGAGCGTGCACCTCCATGCAATCAAATAATCTATAATTTTTATCTATAAATCTAAATTTCGTATTTGTTTGATGTATCAAACATTTACGCTTATTTGATACGAAGGTCCAAAGGAAAATTATTCAGTTCCCATGTTAAAGTGTGAACTAGAACCATCTTTTTGAAGGTGTAATAGACAAATAAAGCGACGGATGTGTTTCATCTATTTTTTTCGTAAAATTCAAAAGTATATTAGGCAACTCATCCAAATTGTCTCTCGCGCTGCGTGATGTTCTAATTACACGCCTTTGCTTAGACAGACGTGTTGCAAAACGGCGCACAAATGCATTCAAAGCGGATGTAAGTGTATGGGTTCCAATACAAGCGACAATATTTTATTTTATACAGGGTATAACAGAGCTAGTTTACCATACTTAAGAGGTTTTCACCTAAATTGTGAGTCGAAATGTTCAAGCAAAATGTCCTTGTATCAATAGTTATGCTTTTCTTTTAATCTAGCTGGCTTATTTTCTGTAAAGCATTGGACTATCATTAAAACAACTTATATCGAATATTGAAAATTCACTCGCTTTAATACAAGTCAAATAAAACGATTAAAACATGTAAAAAATGTAGCATTAGAAATTCTCCGGCATAATTTCTAGTGCCAACTTTGATATATGGAAGTGAAGCCTAGAATTCGTAAAAAAATAATGAAACTCAACACACAAAATACAGTGAAATGTGGCCGCTAAGGCGCTTGTGTGGAAAATCTTTGGTCGATATATTGAGGAATGAACAAATTAGAATTGAATATATAGGTAACGCTGACTGTTGCGTGGTAGATATAATAAATAAAGGATCGATGAGATGGTTTGGTCACGTGGAACGCATGACCGAGGAAAGAATGATTAAGAAAATATGCAAGGCGAGTGTTGAAGGTAGCAGGAATAGAGGGCGTCCATCAAAGAGTTGGCACGATCTGAATGCTACAAAAAGCCTCAACAACCGTAGAGCATGCATAAATATAGCCGAATCAAAAGTGGTGTACCAAGACAGAAGAATATAAAACTCTATCCTCTCTACCTACCAGGCGCGTGCAGTGGGAACAAGAAGCATGACTTTTATTTACCCATATATTTAAGAAAAAATATCAAAATTTAATATTTATCAGGCAGAATATTATGAAATATTAAAATCTGAATAAAATGTTAATTATTGTGATTTGAATATTACGAGATGTATCTTTTATTTAGGTTTCTGTTCAAAATATATACTTAGGAAAATGTCATGCTTCTTGTTCCCACTACACACCCCTGCTGTCTACCCCTGCGGAGAAACGGGGTTAAGGTTAATTAATTAGTTTAAAAAAATCTGATTCAAATTTCTGCAAAGTGTTGTGGACCAGCTCTGTAACAACCCACATAATTTGTTTAACCCTTCTCATTAATAATTTAATATTACATATTAAGAATATTAATATTATCAAGTGCGAAAATTAATATTTACAAATCATGTTCCTAAAAGGTATTTCTCTCCGATAAATGCTATAGGTCTTTTCATATAAGCTTTCAATTGAGTAAGTGTGGGTACAGAGCGTAATACGGGCATTGTTTCGTTGTGTTAAGTTTACGGACGGACGGAGGGGCATATCCGTAAACTTAACACAACGAAACAAGCTTATATGAAAATATCTATACCTCTGGTGACAATATAGCCCATATTACTTTTACGGCATCGATATTAGCAGCATCACCATTCAGATATAAATACCTAGTGCAAGTTTCTGCTTTATACACCAACATTAAAATAAAAATGTAATTTTTAGCATAGTTTAAAACATGTTCTTGAAGTATCATTACATAATAACATTAAAATTATAAGAAAAGTATTGAGTTTTTATTGTTTTTGGAAAAAAATGAATTGAGGCATCATATACAACAAAAATAAATTTAAAATATAGCTTTCATATTTGTTGGTTTCTCCACATAATGGTTAAGCCACAACATACAACAACTTTTATTTTCAAATATTGTACTAAAGATATACTAATTAAAAACATACTGAAATAAAATACGAAAGAGAATCAGTACAAAAATATATTCCAGAAAAACCTAAATAAAATGAAATTATGAAAACTAATCATTGCTTTGACATATGTGGAATGCTTACAAAGCGAAAAAAACCAACGTAAAATGAATAAAAAGAGAGTTTGTATAATCAAAATGAGCGCTAAAGATAAAATATAGATATATTTACAGAAAACAAAGAATATTTAATTTCGGGAGAGTTGGATTCGAAATCGGAGATATTTAGAATTAAATCTTTCAAAGCCTGAAAAACTTATTATAAGGTTTAGATAAATGAGAAACCTATCAAAATTAATTTTAAAGTGTAATTAATATTCCTTTGATGTACCTACAATACATAATAAATGGCTTAGTATTATATTGAATAGCATAACTAATAATTCAGATAAACGCCTATCACTTTTTCCGAATAACATGATATTCAATAACTGAATAGCGAACTGAAATTCCAAAAAACGGGTATTTTTTAATATTTGAAAACCATACCATAAAATATTTTTTGTTGTTATTTATTTTTATGGTCCAGATTCAAAATTCATTAAAGAAACTTTATTGGTACTCAACCTCGTTCATTCAGATGAAATAATAACATTCGACTCTGAATCTGTTCCCGCCCTTATCCCAATGTGTGCCATATGATTTTTCCTAGCGATAGTAAGATAAATGCGCGAGTCACTATTATTATTATCAAAATAGAAATGCGTAAACTAAATACTAGTCACATTAATATTTTTAATATTTTTTAACAACTGCGCTATGAAAATAGTACTATCTTGTTGATCTCTTGAACTCGGACTCAAACCCCCATTCATTAGACTACTAGACAATTTACTTAATTACAAGACCAACAAGCATGTCATAATCTAACTGAGAAATCTTTGTATTTTTTATTTTCTTTCATTGTTCTTAATTTCTTTTTTGTTAACGTACTATTTTCAGACTATAATAATATCAACAACATTTTGTTTATAATAATCTGAATATATTTAATTGAGGTGAAAATTTTAACACAAAATTAGAAACTGCAAATAAGATTCGCTTTGTACGCGTGTTCACATCTCGTGTTTTTATAAATGGGAAACACCTAATAGAAAAAATCTGTAACCACGTGTTGTGTTTATATTTATTTCGTGAATCCCATCGACCCCCCATAAAATATAGTTCCTTTCCGTGACTTGTTTATATTTGCCTGGAAGTCCTCCCAAAATAAGTGCGGTGATGTGTCTCACGTCATTACTGAATAGCGGTGAGGCCGTTTATATTAATTACTCATCGCCATCGTCATTAACGAGTCTCATCTCTAAAAAGACGTCTCAGAGTGTTCAGCATCAATCATTTTAAAAGGTTCCTTTTCGGCTTTTTAATTAATAAAAATGTTGAGAATAATTCATAAGTTTTCGAGTCGCTTTATTTAATTATATCCATGATTAAGAAATTCATTAGTAGAATTATGATCGGGAAATTTTTAATATGTAAAGTATTTTCCATTAACGGTTTTAAAACACGCAACGCACCGATATGCTTCCATTAAATCCTCAGGGATGATATTATCGCTAAACGGCACTGTAAAAATTCAAACAGTTAATCATGTAATAATTATTTTTGACAGTAACGTTACTACAATTAACAATTTTTGTGTTTTTCTTTATTGTATAATGTTTTTGGGAGAAGTATGTATTTTCTGATATTTCTCTGGACAACGTAGATCTCACCACAAGGTTAATCGATCGTGGACCAGGCAAGGTCTCTGAAAGAGATTAGGAAGGTCTGCCAAATTGTTCAGATACGCACGAAATGCTCAAAACTCTATAGGTATAATCTGAGAGTAATAAAAATTAAATTGATATATTTTTCCTATTTTTCATATAGTGCCTACAAATTTTTAAATATAGTAAAAGATGTACAATATTGTACAAAACTATATTTTTTTTCGATAAAAATAGAGATGCGAACACAATATTTTTACTATTTTCAAACTGAGCTGTAAGCCTGTGCTATGAAAATAGGATTAACTTGCTGGCGTCCTGGAATGAAGCTCAAACCACCGACCGCCAGATCACAAGGCGAGCATCATGACTACTACAACCAACAAGCTTCTTAAATTTTATCTTCTACAATAATATATTCATTAACAATCTAATTATCATTATCATCTTCATACACAAGCTACACAAATTTTATCATCTAATCAAATCAAACTATTAACATGTTTAAAAAATATTGATTATTTTATTTGTATATATCTACTTTTATGAGAGTTTTTTTCACCAATATGTTAACACGTTCATTGTTTATTTTTTCCGATTTATTGCAAAGTTATTCGTTTTTTTTAAGCCTGGTCATTTTCTTTTCTACCACCCCAAATGATCGTGGGTCTGTATCATTTTCTTCTTCTATATAATTCAGAGTGTAAATCATTTTCTAATAGTGTGGACAGGCACGGGATGAACCACAGACTACAAAATTGTACATAGTTGAAATAAATCCCTTATTTAGGCGAGGGAACTGGGGCACAGTGGAAGCACATCCTCCTCGAATATATTTAATACACACTAATGATCCAGTTAAAGTATTTATCCTGCATAATTTAATCCCTTAGTAAACAAAACTTTCTTTTTTTTTAGCGAAATTTAAAATAAATTAAATTTTAATACATATTATTATTAAAGTTCTGTGGGTTAATTAATAATAATATTTATTAAAATTTAATTTACTTTAAATTTCGCTAAAAATAAATATGGAGATCTACAAATTAAACACAAAAACCATAAATAATCAAAACTTTTTTACTATGGACGATGTATTTTTAATTTTTAAATATTTTTTCGAATCCTAGCTTCTTCAAGTTAACACGTATTTTTATAATGTGTGACTTTTAACATGCTTGGAATCTTGTAATTGATTTTTCACCAACTTCCCGACTTGCTCTGTAACACTCAACGTTTACGCAAAGTGGATAATTATACTTTATTAAATCGACATGATCTGATCATTGTTTCGATTTAAATCAATAATTACGTCACTAAATTAATAATCACGTCACTCGCAAGCAAAAGCCGCAGAAACAGTTGAAGGACACGTTCAAAAAATTATTTTAAAATTTTAAACAACGTGTTCAGTAATTGAATATCGCATGGGTGATGCCAAAAAATCAATAATAAGTGTATTATTTGTTGAGTATTAAGTTTAACATTTTCATAATTGTTTATGAAAAGGTTAAACTAAATACTCTTTTTACGGTTTACAAAACTACTGAACCAATTGTTCATAACAATCAGTTCAGTAGATTCGGAAATTTTAGCACCAATTGGTGAACAAAGTAGTTTTGAGATAAACGCGTTCAAAGTTTTTGTAAAGGAAAAATAAAATAAAATTAACTTACGCTTATCAGTGATACTTAAAATTGTCTTCCTACCAAAATATCATATTCGACCAATTTTGCCTTTTCAATTTTTTCAAAGTTTCAAAGTAAACTCCTGCCTTAAAAATAAGCTCGTATACATATTTTTTAAACAAGCCAAATGTAATAGAATCAAATATGGAACCAAAATGCGTCCGTTAGCTCGTGACCTTGTATTTCGGAGATCTGTGGAATGTACCTATTTTAGAGCCATTAACAAAGGTTGAAAGAGTATTAAATGTTACTTTACACCCATGTTTTAAATATGTACTTTCCTCGTGTTTGGTACAAAGTAATTCCATTAGAATAGTTAATTAATTCATACAAACTCGTCGTCGACACGCTGACTTACGTAAACCGAGAGGAGTGATTCGGTTACCTTAATTTCTCGCGTCGCGTGGCTCGGTGGAAGCGCATGATGTATGGCGTTCGTGCGCCCCCCTAATGGTTCGTTCCCTCGCTGCGACAGATGTCTGGAAATAAGAGACAGTACACTTCTGCATCGGGACCGACTAAGACACTCGTAGATCAAAAAGCCAGAAACAAAGCGCGTCGAGGCATTGAATTGTCAACGGCGGCACTTTCCCGCGGAGGCGCCCGCCTCCGAGCCATCTCCCCGGAGGGTAAGTAAGTGAATATTTTTTGAGCAAGTTGTCAACTCCAATGATGTGGCATTCGAATGTCTTACTTTTTTTAGTGACATCTCTGCAATCTACAATCCATCATTCGGATTGACAGTTTTCGAAAGGCAGAAAATTGAATTTAACATCAATCAGATAACACGATTCGGCAAACAGTCGGAGAGTTCGCCTTTTTCACCATAATTATACCTATTTATCATAAAATCCAAGCAGTTTACACTTGACTTTATATCTCTTATAAGTAAGTTGTTTATCTTAAAATCTTCTAAAATAATAAAATAAAATCATCTTAAAACTCTTAATTTTATTTTCTACGCTAAACCGATTTTCTCAATAATAAAAAGTGTATTCTGCAAGATGTTTTTTTTCCTAACTTAAAAAAAGTTTTAGTGTGTACTTTATTGTCATACTAAGACTATGTATCAATTTTGATCATCTCTATGCTAAAAAATAAAAATATATAAGTCTACTTATTGCTGATGTAACAGTATACTGTTGTGCTGATGTAACAGTATGCGAACAGTAGTACTGATGTAACTTGTCCACAACTTTACGGGTAGATTCCTAGAATGTCTTTATATCAATAGTTAAGGAGATAAGCGACGTCAAAGAAGTTTTTTTTTAAATATATTTAATTAATTTTCTGGCAAACGCTAGACGTAACATCTAACAAATATTAAAAATTCATTCGCAAGTCAAATAAAATTATTTAAACCTCACATAAATTTAAAAAATATTCTTGCAAGGTTTGACTTTATATTAAACGAAAATTTTTTTAATGTTTTGCTTAAATTACTTTCATAATAATCCAACAAATTACGGAAAATACGTCAGAAATATTCAATATAAATTTGCAACTTTGAAGTCGAAATAAATATACTGATTACCAAAAAAATTATACTAGGACAATCTGACCTGTTTATTATCAATATGTTAAAAAATAAAATAATATTGAAATAGATTTTAAAAGCAGCGCAAATTGTTGGTTAAAATATACAATACGAGATCTAACTTTAGAGTTGGCGATAATATTAAGGGTACATTAGCTCGTTGTGCGGAATGTCTTGTACAATACCACGTGTAGCAAGTACACCCCCAAGACCGGGTAAGGGGACTAATACTAGCATCTTAATTGGTCGTGCGCTATTGTGCCCGAACAACAACATGGGTACCTAATAGATATACCACTACATGATTACATTTTAACAATGATAAAAAAAAAACATAAAAAAAATGTTAGCCACGTTAGATTAACACGAAAGTGATTGATATGTAAATAATACTGTCACAGAACGTGGCTTTGGGAGGAAAATTAAACAGCTTGTTGGTCTTGTGTTTAGAACACTCGTGTTCGTGGGTTCGAGCCTCACTCCAGACTTGTTAGTTAGTCCTATTTTCATAGCATAAGCGTTTGGCTTAGTTTTAAAATAGCAAGAATATTGATGTAACACGTATTCCGTGTTCGTATCTCTATTAATATATATATATATATATATATATATATTATTTTTAACAAAGAAAGTCACTGAACACGAGTTCAATTGTGAATTTTTTTGTACAGATTTCTAATTGGTTAATTTCACTTGTTTAAAATATCATAAATATTCTTAAATTATAACAGAAAATTCAGAATATTTTGAGTGAGTTCAAAATTTTCAAGAACACAGTACTGGGTTTTATTATGGTTTACATTAATTAATCACTATATATTATAGATGTCTCGTAGGTACGAAGCTACTTCTTTTTATATGGAAAAGTAGGTATGGAAATTATCCATAAATATCTCATTATCAGCTACATCTGTACTGGTTTATGGGAATAATTGTGAAACGGAGTGGATAGTTTCAAGTTATGTGTGCAAGTGACAATGGCGTGGAAATAACGTAGAGAACTTTTTTTTTACAACGATTTATTTACAGTTAAAAATACGAGGAAAACACAGAAATACAAATAGTAGAAATGTACAAGAACACACAGAAATATTAACAGAAGAAATATAAAAGAGCACACAGAATATAAAATAAAATCATCAAAAGCACTTAGGTCTCTGGCGTAGTCACAAAATAATATTAAGGCGGAATTCTGCACATCTGAATTCTGCGGATTTCACTGCACAGATTCGGCGGAGGCTCTCGCCGGAAAAAAGTCGACAGCGAGGGCGATGGCGGAGAGACTTCTCGAAGAAAAACACTCGACGAGACTCGAGCTTCACGTGAGCTTCGTGGCGATATCGTTTCCTAGGTTCGCCAAGAATCCAGACACCTCCTCGTAAGGCGAGGACTGTCGGAACCTTCCAAACAGTGTATCCTGGCTGGAAGTATAATCGCACGGCTTTTATACTTCTTCGGCGGCGGTGGGGATGCATTAGAGAAAAACCATTTATTTGCTGTTACTAGGCGGAGTCCCAGGCAGTAAAATTCACCGAAAATGTGCCGCTTTGGGAAGCTTGGTAATTTTGCAGCCGTTCTACCGAATTTAATGGCTTTCAAGAAATAGCCACAGGAACGGGATTTTCGTTTACTTCCAGGTGCACATATCAATGGTTTGTGGAAACTACAGGCGGCAGTAGTAAATAAAGTGTGCATATTAATCATATACACCTACATCTTCCAAAACATTGATAGATGTGGTAGTCTATCATGGGTGGAATTGTGAACATTTCAAAGTATAAAGTGATCACTTAAACCAGCCATACGATAGATTTTTAGCTTTATGAATATTGAATAAATCGGGATTTTAAATAAAGTATTTTCTATTTATTCCTTGTAATATTTATTCTTGCATCAGTAATTAAAACTATTAAAATGCCACAATGAGTATTTCTTGTTTACTTACTGTGCCTTTTTACTTGCTTTACATGCATTTCAAAATATTCCATTGAACTTCAGAAGAAGCCGTTACTAGAGTCAGACTTCTTTATTTTCCTTTTTCATATTTATAATCAACACTATAACTCACTTTTCCTACCTTATAAGCGTTGGTGAACACCATAAATATTTTATATTTTTAATTTTATTTCAATTTAATTTAAAGCTCATTAAGGGATAAGCGGATTCGGATGATGTTTTTTTTAATTCAACCCAAATGAGCCGACCTCCATTAAATGGAACAACTTTCCCTGCATTATCACCACGTGACACTGAACAACATATCTTTCAGTCGGCGCAATCTCAGCTCTTAGCGCCGAATAAAAGCTTTATTTTCTCATCCGGGCCGATAAAAAATGTGTTTACTATTGTAAGACTTTCCGCTAACACGATGAGGTATGCCGATAAATCCCGGAGAAAGCTCCGGTTCTAATACTACTGCACAACATCGCCTTCGCCCGCACACATATGAAGGGCGGAGAAATCCAAACGGGCGATATTAATGTCTGGCAATTCTTCAGGCGCCCGCCCGTACACCGCAACTCTTTCAAGGCCTAAAATTTAGGCTGCTTTCCGAAAACTGAACACCTCCAAGGGGGAAAAACATATCAACCACAGTAAAAGGGACAAATCTGTTGTAAATGGTCAAATTAACGCAGTTATATCAATTTATCCTTACGACTAGTGCGAAATAAGCTTTTTTTGTTGATCACTCATGAGGTCAGCTCACTTTCCTTAACTTTGTTTGATTTTGCGTATTTCATGTACATATAGGACGTACAGTAGGCATGTTTGCGCTTGAAATAAGTATGTTGGCAATTGGAAGGAGATCACATACATCACGTTCAGTTTCAGTTTGCACCGGAGATTTTTCAATCACAATTCGACAGCTTAGTAACATAAAAATCTACGAATTTGTCATCTTTACAGGAGAGAGAAAAATAAAATAAAATAAAATTGAGGATTGATTTTTAGCTAAATAGAAACAATAAACAAAGCAAAATTTTACAAGTGAATAAATGTATTTTTTTTCTGCCAAAAGACTGAAAACCACAAAAACCAAACAAGAAACCAGCTGCTACGTTAGTATGTTAATTTTTGTTTTTGATTATTTCGCTTAGATTATGGTCTTTATTGAAAAATTTCTTTGTATTATGGATAGAATTGCTTTTTGTGATTAGATCTGCATACTTAATTAAAAAACACTGATAAGTTATTATGTTACCAAGCCATTGAATTGAAATTCTTAATTGAGTTGCAATCATGATAATAAAGAACCAGTGAAATCATACAAAATAGCAGCACTTTTCAATGTAGATGAATGAATTACAATTGCAAACCTATATTTCAAATAAATGTTACAGTTGACTACAATATATTATCTGATTAAAATATAAAATTCTATTCATAGTTATTTTAGGTACTTCCATTTTTGAGAGATATATTTTAACCGTTGGGGATTAATTAGTAATGCATTTATATTCTCTGCGCATTTCCCTTTACCATCTGCCACATCCGTACTACACATTATTGGTACAAAATATAAGTGCAAATGAGTCGTTAATTAAGTAATATCTAAAAATCACATTAGAAGAACCCTTTGGTCCTACGCTAATTCACCCCTTTCTCTAGACTCTCCCACTAATGACCGAGACCTGCGGAAGGGTGAAACTATTCGTTTGGACTATTGTTTTATGCATGGCATCCCTTCATATCTATTCACTTTCCACCCCACAAAAGGAGGAGACAAAGCCTTAGAGGATTGTGTTGGAAGCTACTTCGTGTAATGTTCAGAGTTTGGCCGATCCTCGAGTGTTTTGCTTGTTTACAGAACAATCGTCTCGGCCGATTTATCGATACGTTTAATGGATAATGTTTTTGAATTTCTTATACGAATTGAGCTATCTTTAGTGATTACGTATATTTTTTTAAAAGTGTTAAAGATTTTTTATAAAAAATCTACCTTTTATACATACTGTTTTATCTAATCTAAATATAATTATTTCGTTGTCTGTCCGTCTGTCCGTCTGTCCGTCTGTCCGTCTGTCCGTCTGTCCGTCTGTCCGTCTGTCCGTCTGTCCGTCTGTCCGTCTGTCCGTCTGTCCGTCTGTCCGTCTGTCCGTCTGTCCGTCTGTCCGTCTGTCCGTCTGTCCGTCTGTCCGTCTGTCCGTCTGTCCGTCTGTCCGTCTGTCCGTCTGTCCGTCTGTCCGTCTGTCCGTCTGCCCGTCTGCCCGTCTGCCCGTCTGCCCGTCTGCCCGTCTGCCCGTCTGTCCGTCTGCCCGTCTGTCCGTCTGTCCGTCTGTCCGTCTGTCCGTCTGTCCGTCTGTCCGTCTGTCTAACGTTATTAGTATTTCCCGTGATTTCTACAAGTGTACGGCTAGTAATTATATAACCATGCGCATTGCAATACAAATGGCTTTTATTATTAAGTTCAAGGATAGGTATTTGGACACCAAAAAATAATTTTAAAAATATCAAAACAATTTACCTACTTGGGTTTAATGAAAATTATATTGTTAGTGGATTTGACGTTAATTTTGTAGAGACTATTCATGATGATAATTTAATTTGGTATAAAACATAAACTTTCTTACCTCTACGTTAAGTTTAATATAATATTTATTTTTGTACTTAAATTTTTATCTTAATTTTATATGTGTATTTTCTTTTCTTTTCTCTTAGATTTATTCCTATGATTTACTTTAAATTTTTATCTTGATTTTATATGTATATTTTTTCTTTTTATTTTCTTTTATATTTAGATTCTTCAATTGTCATTTTTATCCACTAAATAAATACCATATGAGAATAACTGCCACAGAACAGGTTTTTATCTAGTGTGGCAGTTATTAGTATCTTGTTTTAACTAATGTAAATAAACAATAAATAAATAAATAAATAAAGACGTACTATTCCGAAAATAGCAATATTGGGATCTTAGATTATTATACCAAAACTTAATAGACGAGAATAAAAATAAAATTAAAACGGGACGTCGGTATACGTCGATGTTTGTTTCTTTCAATTTCTACTCGAGAGAGAGAGGGAGAAAAAAGTACGTGGCGGTTATCCGTCAAACGTCAAAAAATAAATACGAGCCCAACGCGACCATGACAATTTTGCCAGGACGCTGTGGAAGAAGAAATTAATAAGTGCATGTGAAATAATGTTTTTTCTACAAGCTTTAAATACACCATTAGTACCTTCTTATTTCATGTACGTAATTTTAGTCGAAACATGAGAATTATGAGATGACGTTTGCAATAGGTACTTCGGTAATCCGTTCGAAGTTCTGTCATACCAGACTATCTGGGTAAGAAGGCACCGGAGAAATCAACCCCTTTTCTAAAGGCATTGCAGACATCGGAAACCGAAAATAAAGTTATTTAATTTTAAAGTAATGTGTCAAAATATACAAATCTCCTTATTTGAGTGCGACGAACACCGAACACCGACATGTACCTATGCCTCCTTTATTTTTATTCTCATCTATTAAGTGTTGCGATAACAATCTTAAGATCCCACTACATTAATTAGTTATTTGTATTAATTAAAATTAAGTAGCATGTCCCCAAACAGCAATTGTATGCTGGTATAAGGTGACAGAAAATAAAGTAAAATAAGTGGGTACACATATTAAATATCAGCACATTGATTTGTTAAACAGTTATCTCCTCCCCAACATAAGTCCCTTCAGCTGTTTATTGAATAGTTCTATACCATTTAGTTCCTTTATGCAATTGGAGATTCCATCATAAAAATCGATATCTCTCTCTATTAGTCCGCGGTACTTCTTATATAGTCTCTTGTTCTTGTATGTTGTCTATGTACGTTACTATTCTGGTAAAGGATGATATTCGTTTTTAAAAAATTATTCTTTAATTTATAAGCAATCTTTATCTTTCTCACACATATCAGATCTTCTAGATTAAGCATTGCGCTGATTTTGTAAAAGTCAAATATTTATTTCTATTTTCGGAATACGGCCGATTACATTTTATTTGGTTATTTATATTTTATTATATTTGCTTTTTACATATTTTGTATTACATAGTCCCGGTTGTTTCAAGTTGGATTATAATAAAAGTTCGTTTAAAGGATAGGTTTTTACGGAAATGGATCGTTTTGAGTGGTAGAGAACGCAAAAATCTATGAAAAAAAAGAACTTTTACTTTAATTCAACTTAAAACAACCGGCTCATAGTCATCTAGCAGACAAGTATAAAAAAATAATAATTGAATTGTAAATATTAAAAAATATATATATAAAATTATAATTAATAACGCAATTAAACGCAAATAAAATAATTTTACGCAATTAAACGAACAATAATAAAAAATGTTTGAACTCTATCAGACACTTTGATTACAATATTTATAAGTGCTAAATAATGTCATATATTTTAGCAAGTTTAACACTTATCACTTTATACGTTTTTAGTTTAGTATCTTATCATAAATAAATAATTAACAGCGTACGTATAATATCAGAATGGCAGAAATAAGCAATATCAAAATGGAAATTCGACTAATTCTTTGCGTACTCAGTCTCTGTAGTAAATTTATTGTTTCGACTAATGTTCAGATATTTGACCAAGTGGTCGAGTGTACGAATCTCGTTCCAAGACTACGATGACTTATATTTTTATTAATAAAAAAAAACACTTATTAAAACCACTATTTATTGAATTATAAAAATTGAAAAAATTGTTAATTAAGCAAAATAAATATTTTAAATAACCAGGTCTATTTGCAAAGAGTTGCCTTTTAAATTTGTTTTCACATTAGTTCTTATATAGTTATTTAGCACCCATATACTTACTATTTGTTTTTGTTAATGTCTATATTTCGTATTTTAATTTTTAGTATACAGTGTATCCTGATAGAGGGACCATTGGCTCCAAAACATGTAAATAATTCAATAAATTTATAAATAAATAGTGATTTTATACAAAGTGTTGTTATGAAGAACTTCTATTTTTCATTCAGTTTAGTTGATACGACATGCATTTCGTTACACATCTTGACCTAACTAACCTACCTTCCGTTTCAATATTTTCCAAAATTTATTATTGACATAGTTTCCGTTAAAATAATTTGAAATGTCCGTAATAATCATGATTGCACTAGATCACCTACGAATAGAAGTGCTTTGCTCGATGAAATGACATAACGAGACTTATTGGCCATATTAACGTCACACATCACACAAGGCTATCCATCTTCCTTGAAGCGGTGTCACAAATCACACTCAACCCGATTTATCCATCGATCGACGTCATTTTGAAAAATGGTCCATCTACCTTCTGACAGCTGTCCTGCAGATACGCTCCCAGCCTCCCTTGATTACATCTCCCAGCCACAGACCACAAGGCCCGGGGAGTAAGTAAGTTGACTGATCATACATTTAGAAAGGGCGGTAATTTCCATTTTGGTCCAATCTAGACATGAGGTGTCTGACATTGTCATACTACCGTGGCTCAAGAATCCACGATCGTTAATTGCATATTTTAAACAATAGTGGGTGTATATATAAAAAACAATCAATGTTATAAAAATAATGTACTCGTTAATCAATGAGAAAGGCATACAAAAAAATCAAATCAACGAAAAAATATTTATATAATTAATAAAAATGAACTTTGTTTTCACCACTTTTGTATTGAAAAATATCAATATGTTTCAGAGCCCACGGCCTCTTCGGAGCCCATGGCCCCCTTACAAAATTACTTTCCTCATTTTTTCGTTGATTTGGTTTTTCTGTATGTCTTTCTAATTGATTAATAAATTTGGTTTTTAAATTCACAGAACATTATTCTGAAATAACAACTTCACAATATTAATGTGTTCTTTAATATAATAATGTATTTCTTTTCATTATTAGTTTTGGTATATATTTTATTATTGTTTCGAGTTTCAATCTGTAATGAAACCAAGTTCATTTTCTTATCAAGCGAAAATAAATAATGATCTTTAAAAAAAACTCATCGTGATATAAATATTCAAACTACCAATTTTGTACCAATTTCTCATTATTTTGTGTAAACTTGTATCATTACATTTAGATACAAAAAAAATTCAAATCCATGTTACTCTTACATTTTTTGTACCTGTAAATATATTTACGTCTCAAAAAATATTTTTACAATATTATCATACGTACTAGACAAGTGTTCGAAAAGATGTTACTACGGCTCTGCGTAGAAAGGCAATAATTTTTCGTATGAAATTGTATTTAACAATTTTCAATTGTGTTGACATGTTTTTACGTAGTTCCACAGCCCTTAAACGTGTTTTCAGAACCTTCTAAACGAAATCTGACAAGCTGCGGGGGTGTATTGGCCCTTAGAAAGCTGTGAGGAGGGGTTCCAAATCACAATGCGAGATTTGGCTTCTCCAATACCTGACGCAGCCTCACTGAATATTTGGAGCATTTGGGTAGAGGTAATCACTCAGAAAGTTCTCGCCTTGTATTGAACCTCTGTGAAATAAATTTTCTAGATGAGTTATTTATTCCCCAGTGGGCGATAAATGTTTATTAAAATACATTTTTAATTTAGATAAAATCTGAACCACCACGTAATGATGATTGCAAATGATTTATGGAGACGCAGAACAAATACGTTTCTGAAACTTATTTTTTTGTTATTGGAGAGCGCGTCTTCGATAGATCGTGGACCATCTATCTACCTTCAATCCTTAATTACATCAAATTTAAAAAATATATAATTGCAAGAAATCAAAATTGTGGCGATCTTACAAACCATCCAAGGGAATTAAAGCTGTCTGACTGTTGAATTTGAAATGAGTCAAGTGATTAAACAAATAACATAAAATAAATAAGTGTTGAGTAGAGACTACTATAACGTTACGTTAACGTTATTTGTTAAAGAAATTAACGTTAATTTACTTAATAATTTGATATTTTTAGGGTCTAAAAAGTTCTATTCATATTTTTTTTTACGAAATGTGAAAAAAAATTTTTTTACGAAATGCCTAACAAAAATATTTTTAATTTTTGACAAAAAAATATTTTTCTAAAATAACATTTAAGTCAAAATGAATAATTATTGTCAGAGTGAAGAGCCAAATATGTATCGATAATATTTTTCTGCACCGTAACCCGAAACCACTATGTAAGGTGGGCAGACATGATCGAAAAAATAATAGCTATTTACATTCCCCCTTCGGCGCACCAAAAGGCTAGGAAGAGATATTCCAATAGAACGAAAGTCGGACTAAAAAGATGATCATAGTAAACGAAACGGTTGTACAGTTTCCCCTTATCTACACTCCCCACACTCCCCAAGCACCGTGGCGTGGGGTAATAATGCACCAAGGTGTAACTTTAGCAGGTTTCAGAGGGCTACGAGGGAAGTACAATGAGTGGTGCATTTATAAGTAACTTATTATCGATTTTTATTTATTAGCACATTTTTTCCGTCAAAATTTTTATTAAGATATCAATCAAATATTTGTGATTACATGAAATTCAATAAAAATAAATTAAAAGAGTTACTTATACTTATTTTATAAAATCATTATCATCTTTAAGCAACAAATGGAATACTTGGATATTATATATTTAAGTTTTCAGTAATTCTTCATTATATGTATTTTTTTCACATTGTTTTACATTGCAGGCGCGTGCAGTCAGTTTATTGAAATATGGGTTGTAATTAAAAATACATTTTGGAAAAATAACCGCAATGATATATTTATCTTAAAGAATATAATATTTTATTTTATTAAAATTTAAAGAAAATGATGATAATTTTATTGTGATAATAATATTAAGATATATTTAATCCTATTTTATTTTGTAGAGATTCTTATTAGAAGGAGTGCAGCTTATTTTAAAGCATATAGTAAGTATTTTGAAGCATACAGTAAAGCGTAGATAAGTACACAGATTTTGTTCTCGTATATCTAGTTTTGTACATTTTTAGGATATTGAATTTAAAGTTTTGAGATACTTGAATAATGAAGAATTTTCCTTTTATGCATATTCACGTACACCTCTCGTTCATTAACCTATTGAATTACAAATTTTTTAAATACATAATTTGAAACTGTAATTTTCAGTTTTACAAAAAAATTATAGACGTAGAATATAAAGCACATAGATATGATATAAATCACATACATAGAGTCTGAACTTAGATATTTATGTTTTAGCTCAGAAAAAAGTTTTTTTACAATATTTGTAAGATATGATGAAAATATATTGACGTTGCTCAAGTATACTGCCGAATATGCAAATATTCCATATTTTTTATAATTAAAATTCAAACTATCCAATTTTCTGTACTTTTTCGGATAACGTTTAATTTGTTTTTTTAACATTGTCCGCAAATGTGGAGTAAATTGGATTGTTTAAGATCTTAAAACGAAAATCGAATTTTTGCAGATTCGACAGTATACGTAAGGACCGTCGATATATTCATTCTCATTATCAGAATTGTAACAGTACTATCACATGCTGGCAGTCATCAATTAATTTACCCAATAGGAATAACTCAATTTTGCTGCAATTATTGGTAACCTGTTAGTACACATGGCTGTGAAAATGGATTGTTTCAAGGGGTAGTTCAACCATTTCTATGACCACTTCTAACATAAATTTGATAATGATTTTACAAAATTTCATGATACTACAAATTAGTATTAATACTAATTAATATCATTATAATAACCATAACTCAAAAAATATGAAGATTTCGTGAATCATTCATATTTCTACCGGTTCTTTTTTTATACGTAATATAACTATATTTAGTTAATGTACGTAAAAGTCCTTTTAAGAATATAGAGTCCTGGGTAAAATCACATGAACATATTTTAATAAAGTGATTCTCATTCAAGTCTCAATGCCGTATAGAGTTTACCAAAGGGGTGCATTTGCATTCTAGAATTTGAATTGGAAAGTTCACGAAAATAAAGGATCGTCTTTTGATTTCGAATGCATCCGTGATCGACTGGAATGTAAAACTATATCTATGGTAGTGGTGGGATTAATTTAAATTCCGAACGATATTCTATCATTAAAGCAAATATTTGCAGAAATATCGCCGCTGGCGTAAACATAAAACCATCGAAAATTTAAATAAATTTTAAATATCACATTCTTAATTTAAGACAAAGTTCTAGGTTATTTTGAAAATACTGTCCAATTTTACTTTTTAACACATTACATTTGGAATGTACTTCGCTTGGAAGTATTCGTTCATGTATTTTTCTTTAACAGTAAGTAGTAACCTTCCGTATTTATTTATTAAATAAGATTAATGTAATTCTAGCTGTAGCGTAGTTGGTAGAATAAAGAAAGGATCCGGATTCTGAATTTTGGATTCAGAAACCGGATGAACGAGGAAAGGACGGTAAACAATATAATTGAGGGCCTCCGCGAAAGATTTGGCATGATCAAGTAAACCAAATATTGGAGGATGGCCTGTTTAAAGCTTCAAAAACCGAAGAGATTGCATAAGAATTTGTATGAAAATGGATAAGACAAAATTGGTGTGCAGGATGGTTAATTAGTTAATCATTCTTTATAAAAGGGATCAAAAGAATAAGAATTATGTATAATATTTTTAGGTTTGTTTTTGTTCGTAGGATTTTAAATTGGTTCAAATGTAAGTTTTTGTAGGGTAGCCCAGCGCTCATGATCCATATGGGCTGGCTTAAGTGATCTCATTACACAAAGTAACGTTCATCAATTTCACTGTGAGAACATCCGAGACATCCACAGATTTCTAAATTCTCGAAAGTTGTATACCTACCTATGTGTCCTAAACCATTTTCTTTAATTTATTAATGGAATATGCTTGAGATATCAATATCCCTTCCCAAGACATTGTTTAAAAACACGAGAGTATATAATAATTTTTGAATTCGCGTTAAAAAAATACCAGAATTTAGCGCGGAGCAAGCTATCGCTCGTCACCTATTGTAATTTATGCTCAGCAACAAACACATACCAATCTATATCATCAAGCCTCCGAGACTAGAGAATAAAGTTTCACCGGTATTCGCGACATGCACTTTAATATCGATCAAGAGATTAAAACCAGTTCTAGTTTTTTACACCCCACCTACAAAGGCGACCCCAATTAATGTCAAGAGATGATGTATTGTAAAAGTTAAGATGCTGTATAAGAGAAAAGAAAATTTAAAGATATTTGAAAATATAAGGAACGTGATATTTAGGTCTAGTACTAATAACGTAACAATGGCATTTTATAAATTGTTATTATTAATTGCAAATATGACACCAACGCTATTGATATTTATTTAATACACGAGCAACTGTTCAAACGTCACTGTCGCTATAATATTTAGCAGGGGCGTGCAGTGAGAACAAGAAGCATGACTTTTATTTAGAAAAAAAAATTAATTAAATGTTCATCTGGCAGAATATTATGAAATATTAAAATCTGAATAATATCTTAATTATTGTGATACGAATATTGCTAGACATATCTCTATCATAGTGTTGATTTTGTTCTCATCTCATTTTTATTTTACTGTGGTATCTTCTGGGTGTGGAACCATCTTTTAGTGGTGATTTTGTCATCTTTATCAGATTGTAATATACTTTTGTATTATTTATTAATTTTTCCTGTTGTCCATTAAATATAACTACTCTGACTAGTATCTGTTAATCTAGTGGATTAATGTAATTGGCTCAGTATTTCTGTACCTAACATTTTGTTCTTCTTATTCCAAATAAGCTATATGAGTTCCATATAAAGTAAAATTAGAAGAGTCACAGAATTTACATCTTAATGAATAAACACTAAGAAAATTGTTTTCCGAAAATCAGCTATGGGCTGATTGTATTAACATGGGTTGTAGTAATATTTCGTTCGTAACAATAAGAGACTATTCATTGTTAGAAAACGCAAAAATCTAAAACGCAGAAATAGGTTTAAACGAAACATCACCATAAACCAAGATGATTCAGCAGGCCCTTAGTAGTATTGGATTTTAAGGCTTTAAAAAAAATACACCGTGTATGGAGAAGCATGTGGTAATTGCAAAAATGTGCAAAGTACCAAGATAGGAATTTATATATTTTCTTACCAAGCCTTTGAAAAGTTATTTTTTTCATTATGGTTTACGTCCAATTAAACTAATCCGATTTTCGTTCATATTTTTTTCAGTATTTTTTTAAAGTGTTTTTATTTACATTAAAAATTTATTTTATACCATAAATTTAAACATTTTATTCCCTCTTTTGAACGAATTGTGTACCGCTTCGGTAAAACGAAGATCCCGGCGCAGGAGTATGAGAAGGAAAAATAATTTCTATCCTCTTGGGAGAATTCTTCTGAATATAGTGTGTATGGTCATATGTATGAAAGTATGAAAGAATGTTTGTGTGCAGTTAAGCTGGTAAAATGAGTTAGTACAACACAATGTGTTAAATAACGCTCACTGTGTGATATTGAGATTTATTTAAACAATCTTTACGAGGTTAGTTATGTAATCAGAATATAACAGTATATATGATACAATGATTGTCAACAAAATGATTCCGTCATGCGGGAGGCAGCGCGGTCGCGTTGTCCGTATCTTGGATTTAATTGGCTGAAATGTTTCTGCGTTTACGGCTAGAGTACGCAGTAGCTCCCGATCACCACAAGATGATCAGAGCTAGAAGTTAATTGCAATATAATAAATTAGTAGTATAATTTATTGAACGAATAGTAATATAATTTGTTGAACAAAACATACTTAAATGAAATAAATTAATTTATTTTTCATGATTGAAGCCAAAATCCGCGTAATTTACATGAACTGAACTGAAATAAATCTATATTTTTTTTGGTTCAACTCCGGTTTTTGTTCCGATAAAAATAACTATTTACAGGTGCACATGACGTATATCGCAATGTTATTATTATTTATTTTTACATCCAGCATTTGAGAATATTCGTACGTATTTTAAACCTTACGATTGGTAATTGATGTATGCACATATTTAAACAAAATTCCCATGCTTCCTCTATTCTGCTTCCGCGCAGCTCTCCCCAATTGTGCCCTCCGGGGGGTCCCATGGGCCTCCTTTCCCTCCTTTCCTCCCCCACCCGCCGCATCACACTGCCCCTTTCACCCTTATGCAGTCAGACCCACTTCCGGTCTGCTCCCTTTTAGTGCTCTGCGAGACGCACGCGGGATGTGTACGCCTAAGAAGTTCTTCCATCGCCTGAAAAATTCAAAAAGACTTCTCTCGTAGAGTTTACGCAAACGATTTTGGCCTTACCACATACTTGATTTAAAGTTATTTTCCACCGAAGCTTTTTGTGCAGTTGGTTGGCTCTTTTGGATTTATTTTTTAGTACTTGAATGACTACGCTTTTTTTGCTATTCGATGTCAGTTTCCCGATGTGCGTGATTTTTGCTTCCGTTTACGTATTAATCCGTATTTTAGAAAGAAAATAGGTTTATTCCTGTATAAAATAAAAATAATAAAATGTAGCTGAAGAAAAATAATTGAACATTTGTACTGCTTCTTCTTCTTCTGCTTCATCTAGGACTGCGTCCTGTCATTGCTCGGAGCCTGGTCCTGGGATACAAATATCCAGCTATCTCGCCATCTTTTATGCGGTCTTCCTGGGAGTCTGGTACCAGACGGCAGCTTGTTCGCTGCTATGCTCACTACTCTCTCAGAACAAGCTCTCTCCACATGATCTCTCCACGTAACGTCTTCTAGATCTTCCCCATTAGACAATATCCTCGACGGAGAGTCTTCATCTCAGTTGTTCTTAGGAGATTTTTAGTTCTGGTCGTGTCAGGCCCTTTTCTCGATACCGTACGTCATGATTGGGTGGACACAGGTCTTATATATCTTATATTACTGTGATTTGCAAAAAAAAATTGCCTATTCTTTATTCTCATGAATAATAATGAATTATATATTGATGATTATACACATTGATTGACAATTTTTGGGTACATGTAAGTTACATGGACCATGATATCTGTTGATAGAATTTCCGATCCTATAAAAATTAATGTTTTCTTACTTTTTCCAAAAAGAAGCAGTAGGAAATATACACTTCATATATTCCAAATGTATTTGTTTTAGTGTTTTTAAGTTGTTCACGTTATTTTCATAAAATATTTTTACGTCATTCTTTAATCTCACACTATATTTTTACATTCTACTTTAATCTCACACTCACATTAGCACAACCTGTTAAAAAACTAATATAATGATTTAAATCTTCACATTTAAAAACGCAAATATCGAATGTCAAAATGTCTGCGTGCAAAAACTTGAAGGTCAAAGGCGCTGAAGTATATTTATTGATATCAGAAAACATGTCTGATGCGATTATTACGAATCCGATTCTATTTATCAGGATGTTTCGTCTTTCACTCGATTAACCATATTCTGGCATGGCCTTTCCCCACCACCACACTTCAGCATGGGGCATATTTTATTTCGTGTGTTCTAAAAATAAAATATAATAAAATCCAATATCATTAAATAACATACATTTTCACACTTGTGCATGCTTGTTTGACAATTCGCCCATATTCTTCCGTAATTTAACGGAATAAATCTTTTTTATAGAATATAGGATGTTCTATTTTTATAATGTTAACTAGCTCTAACCCGTCAAGAATGACAGAAAATTGGTTTGCGTCTTTGCTTAGTCCTTTTATATATTTTTTATAGTATTATTTTAGCGGTCCACGGAGAGGCGGCCGTAGCAACAGGCGTTAAACGGCCGGTTCGAGTTTGCTGGCCCAGGGTTCAAGCTCCATCTCCGGTCGTTTAATTTCGTTTTTTTAGCCGTGAATTCGAACGAAATTATGGACGTTACACGAAGTTACGGAGACAGACAGACAGATAAACGGACGGAATGAAAGGACGGGCAGACGGACAAACAAGGAAATTATTATGTTTGATAATGGATGAAAAGAAACAAAAGGAAACGGAGTTTGAAATAAAATGAAATAGCTCGTTTGATAATGTTATTTAATATGTAACGGACATTCAAAGCTAAATACCAGGACAAGGTTGAATATTTAACAGAGGCGACATCTACTGCATCTCAAAAAAAGTTATTTACATTCTAAAATAGTAATTTACATCTGATGTATTATTTATATTATTTTAATTCGTCTCTCATGTAACATACCTATATCTCTAATCCTTTCAATCTCCCTATTTGATGAGCTTTAAGATATCATATCTCTCATTGTGGAGAATTTTTCCGAAGTTTGCATCTTTCCTTCGTTACAAACGATTAGTTGTTATTAGATTTTTAACTTATTCATCGTTTTTTGGTTAATGCGTTCAATATTTTCTTAGAAAGTCTTCATCATTTTTCTTAATATTTTTTTCTTGTCAATGTGATACCAAAATAATTTATGCACATATATGTATATAACTTAAAATAAAATGTGTAATGTTCTCAATAAATCCACTTGTAAATTAGTATAAATATATAGAAACGTGTGGAGCTGAATGAATGAAACTTTTTTGCTGACGACGCCCTTAATTTTGGTTTCAGATACTCCATTATTATGATAGTGCAACGTCATGATTCATGTAATTATTTACCGAAAACCTAAGATCCGTCTGTTTCATTAGGGCAATGATGACTTATCATTAGTTAGCGAGAAATAACCGATTTCAGTTGTTATAACTGTAATATTCTTCAAATAAAAATAACGTTTATACTATATTTCTGTACGTTTCCGAATCAAAGACTTTATGAAAGAAATATAAACGATTCCGATCATATTAAGAAAAAGTGAATTTGTTATCTATACTTTGGTACGGTTTTTAAACTGTCGTATTAAAATGCTTAGCATAAACGTGTCATCATTTGGCAAAACGTTTATTAAGAAGCCTCAATAAAAAATAAAAAATATTATACATATTCAAAAGTCATAAAACTAAGATAGTTTAAATATTCACTTATCAGCAGTTTTCAATAATGTCGACTGTATTTGAGCTAAGTTTTTTTTATTTCAATATCTTTTGACACATTACCGAATTTTGAAAACAATACTATGATTTATTAAAATAGAGGGAAATAAATTTTATGGTATCCCTAAAAGAAATTTGTCATCGGGAGCGAGAAAGCGGTGCATATTGGAGTTATGGTATTTTAACTAATCTACGGAAGTAAAACTTGAATAAGCAAAAGAAAGATGAAAGTAATGATAAATATCTATACGTGTGAAAAATATATGTACAATGTAGTGAAGATTAAGTAAGCCATTTAATTTTTGATATTTTTGTACAATAGTTGGATAGAATTAAATAATAGCAGTCGATAGAATTAAAAAGCTAATTATATCTGTAAGTTAATTAAATGTATTTATTCATTATTTTCAAGTATTAATAGAAAATAAATAATAAAACGGGCCAGATTTGTCTCAGGTACCAGGCAGTAGGCCTTTCTCTCTTGAGGGAACAACCGTATCTGGAAAGAATGTTTACTTTTAATTTCATGGCTGCCAAACATGAAAAATACCCACACGAGAGAAACCTTCGTCAAATATTTTACTTCCCTACTATTGAACATAAATATTGGATAATATGTATGAGATATTTTGATTCACAATAATATCAGTCTAACGTACAATAATAAATCACTTAGTTGATTCCATGAAAATTGATGTACACATGGCTGCCGTCAATGTAGACAACCATACATAATCAGATTTTTATTATGTTGCCGTGTCTTTCGGTTAGTCTAACCTAACCTAATCAAATCTAACTCGACTGAAAATTGCTCAACGTTACCAAACGTAAAGAATTGTGCACCATTGTGAAATAAACGTATAATTGTCTGCTCTACCATACTATTATTGTAACTTAACTGTGAACAGAAAAATTAATGAAGGTGTGGAAAAATTAATCATTTCCAATATTATAAAAATTAGGAATCTATATTTAATATATCAATAGTATTACTTTGGGTACCTTTGTCACTATGTGCAGTCATCAGCCCATTCAATTATTTGAATAATGTTCAATACTATTACTACCCTTCATCTAATTAAAGAAGTTGTCATCCCTCTGAACCACGTTTTATACCAATTAGACTTTTCATTTAGATGTTATATATGTATAATCCAAAAAATATTTATATGTTTCTTCTCTGAATATCCATTTCATAATAAATAAGGTTTATAAAGTAAATTTGAACTCTGGTATTAATTTGCTTAACAATTTCACATTCACCGACTCTTTCTTCGACTTCTTTCCTCTCAATATTCCCGTTACAAACAACCTTCGACCTGATACCATTAACCACACGGGCTTCTTTTGTTAGTACCTAATTAAATATTGGTATTTCCACACAAACCAAGTTTTTCTATGTTTGAATATAGTTAGTTTATTACTTCACCTGTCAATGAGAAGTTTTGTAACTCTCAAAACTCGGATACTAAAATATCATCATCTTCTTCCCCTTTTCCTAATAGGGTAGGGCCCAAAGACTCGAAAAGATATGATAATTAATCAGACTCAAGTAGAGATAACATATTTATATTCCATCCTTTTTAACGATCGTCGTAAGCAATCAATGCGTGACATTACAAGATTTGTGAATCAATTACGCCACCTGAAATTCAGCATATTTCTCGGTTCTACCACTACTGTTATTATTATTGTTAAAGTTTTGTTTTCAGAAAAGTTTGGAGACACAATTCTGCCGAAAGGGTAGATGAAGACCCCATCACGGGTCTCAGACTTAAGCCGGTTGTGTGTGGCAGAGTAATGAGCGCACATTTGCGTCTGGCGACAAACTGCGTCGTCTTGTAGCGATTTAATCACAAACTCCAAAATTAGGGCCGGAACGGAAGCAAGCTGGGATTAATTTGTTATCTTGCCGCCGCGATGGTACTACTCGGCGGCCTGTAGCGAGCACCGCATCGAACCTACCTGATTCGCTTTGGTTAACTTGTAATAAGTGATCGGTGAAGTACTGGTAAGGAAATTGTGTACGGTTTTAATTTATTTTCTTGAAAATTTGTAATAATTAGTTTTTTGAAAAATGTGTAGGTATACTAAAAATGTTTATGTAAAAATAATAAATTGATTTATGATTTTCAGATTTTCCAATAACAAAAGTATATATGTCAAAAGTAGTCTATCTCTTAGTTAAGTCTATATTATTGGAAACTGAGACAGGAAGGGAATTATTCAAAAAAAATCATAAATTTTAAAAATTGAAACTAGATATATCTTTTTTTTAACATAAGTATATTGCCATTAAGTATAGTAAAGGAATTTGTTATACAAACAAAACACAAATTTCATAAAAAAATCCCTGGCGTAATAAAGGGTCCTGATTACATAAATGATGTCAAATTTTGGCGCAAGCAAGTTTAAAAGCAGTTATTTTAAGTTTAAAATAAAACATTTTTGACATAAGAAACCATAGAAAATTATCCTACCTTATCGTATCCGGTAGGGAAAAGGCCAATTTTGTGTTAAAAACGGAGATAAACTCTTGGGAACACTAATCTCCAAATTCAAATTCACATGATTTTTTCTCAGCTAATGCGGGGCATTCATTATATTGCAAGGCAAGCCGCCGCGCCGCGCCGGCGCAATGCGGAATCGTATAGTTGACATGAAAGATAATGAATGGGCCCACTTATGATAAAACTGATTTTTTAATTTCTATAAAGAAAACAGCAAAAAAATTAATTTTATATGGACATCTATGGCGTGAAGTGTCAAAAATGTATCATTTTTAAACATAAAATAACTGCTTTTATACATGCTTGCGCCAAAATTTGACATCACTTATGTAATCAGGACCCTTTATTACATCAGGGAAAAAAATAAAATTTGTGTTTCGTTTGTATTACTAACTATAGCCAAATTAAATAAATAAAACGTTGGTTAACAGAATATGATCACTATAGAAAATATAATGCGTGCGCGGCACTTGTCGATAGCGGAACACAAGAAGGAATCCAAGATAAGATGAGAGAGAGGATGCACTGACTTACCTCCAAACTTCCACATTCCTTCTCGTCCGCGAACTTCTGGGTTCACTGGACAAAACGTCTTCCACTTTTGCATTTAGTTTTTTGGCCTTGATTGCTTCGCACGGCGAGGCTTCCTAATCTGGACTAACGTGACAAATACTGTCGTGTGCGAATACACTTGCGAAATATATGTAGGTAGATACCGCGGTCGCTCGGGCCCTGCATGCTAGGTAGTACGTAAGGATTTTATATAGGAACGTTATATTGGGATGGTAATAGTTCAAGTATCAATGTCTTGCTAGGTAATAATGTTATGTAATACGTGTCCTTCGTATTAGCATTAATGATAAAATAAAAAATTATTAGAGAGATTTTATCCTGAACATTGATCCTATCGATTAGTAGAATAAAATAGCGAGTGTTTTTTTTAATTTTTAGCTGGTTCGATTCCCGGGTGAGGCAAGCGAATTTCAAAAAAATCTTTGAATGCAGTTTTGTTTCTATTTAAAAATAAAGGTATGTTTCTTTTAAGTAACATAATCTATTTTAAGAATTTAAAGTTGTTTTCCTTCAGGGCCAACTGTTTTTTTCCACCATGTATAGAAAATACAGCAAGTATACAGAAATATTCGTAAATCGAACTTTGCATCATAGATAAATTCGAATATGCCTTCCAAGTATAGCAATATATAGAAATAATATTACCAGGATCGAAGAAAAATACAATCGATTCCTAAAAGTAGTATTACAGAGTCATCCATTATCTTAAAAATTCCACATTAAATACTCTACGAGATACAAGCATATTTTATACAAAATAATCAACTCTAAAGTAGACTAAGCAGATCTACTCAGAAGATCCGCTCGAGTGCATTTCAGAACACACACCAGAACAGACCTCACACTTCGTCTTGCACACAGCAACCTCCCTGCACTCTAAAATCCACTTCAAGGAACATAACTTATTAACACCACAATCACTGCAATAAAATAAGAGTCACTACATATAACACAATTAACCTTAACATTTTTCATTTTTTATAAATTAATGTTTTTAAATCTCTCTCTCTTTCTCTCTCCCCCCTCCCTCTCTCTCTTTCTCCCCCCCCCCTCTTTGACGGGAATCAATAAAATCTTTGAAGGCGGTTTGGACTGCCCCATCGGAGTTGAATTTTTTCCTTTGCAAGAAGTTATCCAAATTTCGAAAAAAATGGTAATCTGTTGGGGCAAGGTCCGGAGAGTACGGTGGATGTCTTAGACATTCCAATTGAAGCTCCTCTAATTTGGTAGCCGTCTGTTGTGCAGTGTGTGGTCTAGCGTTATCATGAAGCAGCAGTGGCCTAGAGCGATTAACCAGCCTCGGTTGTTTAGCAGCTAGCTTTTCCATCATGGTTTGCAGGTGCTGACAATAGACATCCGCCGTAATCGTCTGGCCAGATTTAAGAAAGCTGTAGTGAACGACACCAGCACTAGTCCACCAAACGCTCACAAGTAACTTTTTTGGAGTCAATTTTTGCTTGGGGCATGGTTTTGCTGGTTCGGCAGGGTTCAGCCATTGCGATGAGTGCTTCCGATTATCGTACAGGATCCACTTTTCATCACAGGTAATGATTCGATTTAAAATCCCTTCATTATTTTGCCGGTTGAGTAATGCAACGCAGCAGTCAACGCGCGTTTGTTGATTTGCTTCACTCAATTCGTGAGGTACCCACCTTTCAATCTTTTTCACCTTACCAATTTGCTTCAAGTGGATTAAAACAGTTTTATCACTAACACCGCAGCCTGCAGCTAACTCGGATGGGGTTTGCGATGGATCCGCTTCCACAATAGCCTTCAATTCTTCATTATCAACTTTGGTCTCCGGCCGTCCACGGGGCTTGTTCTGCAGGTCGAAATTTCCAAAACGAAAACGTTGGAACCAAAAACGCACTGTGTTTTCTTTTGCGGCACCGTCGCCATACACATCATTAATCCTTCGAGCCGTTTCTGCAGCACTGGTGCCACGGTGGAACTCGTACTCGTAAATAACGCGATATTTCAAGTTCTTCATTTTGTAAACTGAGTGACGCAAAGAAAAAAACAATTGAGGAAAAAACAAATGAATTATAATTTTCAAAACACAAATACATGAGTAAATAGCTGTATAAATTTTGATTTGGAATTCCTAACCAAAGAGAAGATATTTGAGATCAAATTTCCCAGTACGGCAAAACGCCAATTTCATATGTAAGGACCTAATAAATACGTAAAGTGTATAAATACGTAAAGGAGTGTAAAAAATCAAAAATGTAAAGAGTGTATCAATTACAATATCCCATCCTTACATATAATTCGACAAATTTTCACATTTTATTGTCACAATTCCAAAACAAATTACCAGTCAAATTCTGTGATGAGCAGAATATTAAAGACTCGTAAAGAATATGGTTATATGGTTGACATTTTCAATGACAATCTGTGAAAATAAAGTTAAAAATATTAAAACCAAGTTTTTACAATACTCCCTTTCTCATTTTCGGGTTTCGCGTCTACCATATGCGTTGAAATATCCATACAACTTGTATGAAAAAAACATTAAACATTTGAAAAATCCAAAATTATACTATAATTATTATTTTTTTAACGAAAATTTGATAGATCTTCTTGATCGTCGCCACGAGTCCGCTTGCAAAGTTTCAGCTCGATTGGATCACGGAAAAAGGGTTAAAAATCGATCCAAAGTTTTTTCGACGGCAAGTCGGCAAGCAAGCAAGCAGACGCCACGAGTTAATATAAAGGGAGTAAAAAAGACAATACTTCTTTATTATTAACTTCCACTATTACTGTTATGATATGTAATTTTTTTTTATATACACATTACTGCTTTGTACTTTATATATTATTTTAATGCTCATGCCTGATACTTTTACTGCTTATACATGTACTTAATATTTTAATATTATATTTTACTGTTCATACATGATTTTGTCCTAAATACGTCTTTAAGGTAATGTAATGTTTTACTATTTTTTTTATATAATACGTGCTACAACTTTATATTTTGTATCTCATATGTACTGCTTATACCTGATATTTTTTTATATGCTTATTTGTATGTTGTAAAATTTTATATGTTAAAGCCTGTAATTGGCGTGAACAAATAAATAAATCAATTGCTGACTGTTATTCTAGATCAAAATTGACGTGGCTTACTTGTTAATGTAACTACGAGAAAAGGTTTGAAGTCAAGACAGTACGATAATATTGGCTTCTAGGGCTTTACTTGAGAGCCTAAAGAGGCCTGGGAGATTCCCTTGGTGCGAGATTAATTTCACCTACCTACTGACAACCACGGTGCTGCCATAACTTTAGAGGCCAAGCCTTAACAATGGCCGACAGCAAGTGATACCTTACCGAAACAAGGTATCACTTGCCTTGATAGTGGATAGTTGGACTAGGTTTCCTCACGGAAACCACCCTCGAACACGATCCAGTCCAGAAGACCCATATATATTTAGTATACAGGATGTATCAAAGCCAGACCACAATACTTTACAAATACAATTCTGCCTAAATTAATTATAAGTCAACAATATTAAAATATCGGTACTTTATTGCATGTTGGGTCCTAAATAATAAGCATTTATTTATTTATATTAAAAATGTTACGGAGTTGTGGATTGACAAACATAGAGACAACAGAATTATTGTTATTGGGATATTTGTGAAAATATAAGGCTTGCATTTTTTTTAATAATCTATGATTTATTTTGTGTCAAACGTTGAGCAAGAGCAACTTAAATCGAAAATAATAAATTGATTTACCACGAGTCAAATAAAATTACTTAAATATTTGCAACAAAAATTTGTGAAATTTTTGCCTTATTTTAATCATTGTTTTGTAGTTTGAGACGCCACGGAAGCGCGCGCTATTTAATTTAACCAATGAGCACGCGCGGGGCACGCCCGTTGGAAAAAAATCATCGTTTATAAATAATCAATGTCCAGCAAGTGCCATCACAGCGAAAAAGCACACTTTCAACAGCCAATGCTTCTGATTTTGTACATATGTTACGCGGCTGGGTGTCAAGCATATGGATGTTGTAATTTTGATATACTTTGACGTATATCTTCGAAACTATCCAATAAATAATTTTTTTTTTACATTTATGTAAACAATAACTACCCTTAAAAGTTTACATTCACAAATTTAATGTAATTTATGTGATTTTTTAAAAATATTTATTCAAATTTTTCATACAATATACGGCATACTACCGCCATCTATGAAAATACTTTATGAAAATAAATACTACTGACGAATTCGAAAAAATATTATAATTGTGTTCTATAATGCCACTCTGGGACAGGCGTAGCCTAGTAGAGTGGCATAATCCACAAATTAAACAAAACAAAAAATGTGTAATTTATCTTGTTTTATTGTTAATTAGTATTAAGTACCTTTATTTGTAAACAAGGATTTTTTTTAAATAAAAAATAAAATAATAAAAACATATAATAGACCAAATTTATAAAAAAATTCCTATGCATGGAAATTCATAAATTCTTGACAACACTTGTTTTCGACACAAAAGCACAACACACTACATCAAGACACACATCCTGCTTTCGACATGGTACTGCAATCCAGTACTTAACCTAACACAAACTTGGACACACCCTGACTTCGGTACGGTATTTCAAGGCAATACTTAACCTACACTTCAACATATACCCATCACATCAGCGCTGATGAAGGACCCTGCAATGGGATCCGAAACATTTGCGAGAGAGGTCACACATACACGGCATAATATCCCAGAAAACTATACACAGAAGATTCTCAATGGCCGTGAAAAACTAAGAAAATTTAAAATAGGGTCGCTCAGGTGGTTTGGGCATGTTGAGCGAACGAATGAGAAAACAATGGTTAGAAAGATATACGAGTATTATTCAAGCATTGACGGTGCCACAAAGAGAAAGCGACTGCGGAAGACGTGGCATGACTAGATTAACCAGATACTGGAAGATGGTCCCGATAAAAGTCTCAACAACCGTCGAGCTTGCATGCGAAAATTTATGAATGTGGACGAGGCGAGAGTTGTATGTCAGGATGGTAGAGTATGGCGCTCTATCCTCTCTGCCTACTCCCACGGAGAAACGACGTGATGGTAAGTAAGTAAGATAATTTTCGCATCATATTATTAAAATGAATAACCCCTGAAAGATTGAAGACTACCTCTAGAATATCCTGTTTAATATAACTAAAATAAACTTGATTGAATTATCAAAACATTCACGGCGGAAACGGACTTAATTTCGTATAACGTTATTTCCGCTTATAAACATCATTGTTTGGTCATTCGTTCAGTTTGTTCACAAACACATTTTCATAAACAAACACCGCAACACTGATTTAAATATAAATATTGTATTTAATTACTTCCTGTTGGCTTAAATTATAATATCAGCAGGAATAATAATGAAGATAAACATTACAGATATCTAATTGAGACGAAACATTTTTATGTAGATGGGAACGTAGGTATGGAAGTTTTTTTGAGTGTTAATAGGGGTACCGACTTACGTACAGCTGGTTTAAGTGATCACTTTACACAATCTAACGTTCACCAACCCACGATAGACGACCACGTGTATAAAATTGTTCGGGGGTTATAATATTATTAATAATAATATTGGATTATTTATTATTATGAGATATATATATATATATATATATATATTTTGATTATAGTTAATATGTGATATTCTGCCGAAATATTAGGTCCTTACATATGAAATTGGCGTTTAGTATGGGAGGAACATAAAGCCGATTTTTTTTAATTATAATATATTTATTTAATCAAAGTATGTACCATTGCTATCTATGCACTTTGGCCATCTCATAGGTAGTTCATCGATCCCTTTACTAAAAAAACCATTCGGACGGGAATCAATAAAATCTTTGAAGGCGGTTTGGACTGCCCCATCGGAGTTGAATTTTTTCCTTGGCAAGAAGTTATCCAAATTTCGAAAAAAATGGTAATCTGTTGGGGCAAGGTCCGGAGAGTACGGTGGATGTCTTAGACATTCCAATTGAAGCTCCTCTAATTTGGTAGCCTTCTGTTGTGCAGTGTGTGGTCTAGCGTTATCATGAAGCAGCAGTGGCCTAGAGCGATTAACCAGCCTCGGTTGTTTAGCAGCTAGCTTTTCCATCATGTTTGCAGTTGCTGACAATAGACATCTGCCGTAATCGTCTGGCCAGATTTAAGAAAGCTGTAGTGAACGACACCAGCACTAGTCCACCAAACGCTCACAAGGAACTTTTTTGGAGTCAATTTTCGCTTGGGGCATGGTTTGGCTGGTTCGGCAGGGTTCAGCCATTGCGATGAGCACTTCCGATTATCGTACAGGATCCACTTTTCATCACAGGTAATGATTCGATTTAAAATCCCTTCATTATTGTGCCGGTTGAGTAATGCAACGCAGCAGTCAACGCGCGTTTGTTGATTTGCTTCACTCAATTCGTGAGGTACCCACCTTTCAAGCTTTTTCACCGTACCAATTTGCTTCAAGTGGATTAAAACAGTTTTATCACTAACACCGCAGCCTGTAGCTAACTCGGATGTGGTTTGCGATGGATCCGCTTCCACAATAGCCTTCAATTCTTCATTATCAACTTTGGTCTCCGGCCGTCCACGGGGCTTGTTCTGCAGGTCGAAATTTCCAGAACGAAAACGTTGGAACCAAAAACGCACTGTGTTTTCTTTTGCGGCACCGTCGCCATACACATCATTAATCCTTCGAGCCGTTTCTGCAGCACTGGTGCCACGGTGGAACTCGTACTCGTAAATAACGCGATATTTCAAGTTTTTCATTTTGTAAACTGAGTGACGCAAAGAAAAAAACAATTGAGGAAAAAACAAATGAATTATAATTTTCAAAACACAAATACATGAGTAAATAGCTGTATAAATTTGGATTTGGAATTCCTAACCAAAGAGAAGATATTTGAGATCAAATTTGCCAGTACGGCAAAACGCCAATTTCATATGTAAGGACCTAATATTAACATTACACTAGAATACGCCTGAAAATCATTTTAATTTCTCATTTTTAGACCAGTTTTTAATAAATCGAGGGTACAAAGTCAAAATAGCGTTAGCGATTATTTTGAACATTACAGAAGAGTAAAATAAAGTTCTATCAATCTTATTTTGTCAATGTTTATTTTATTATTAAACAATTTCCATATTCGTTAATTCAAAACACGTATGAAAATCGTTAAATAAAATATAAATATTGACAAAATCAGATTGAAAAAAAATTCCTATGCTTATCTAAATAATAACTAATGCTGTTTTGGGTTTCTACCCTTAATGTTCAAAATATTTTGAGTATGTTTAAATGTTTTCATGTATTAATTTTCTCTCCGAGACATATATAACATTACATTGCACATATTATGAGACAATATTTTTCTGAAAATTTGTAATAATAATTGTAATATATCTGGATGAATGTATGTCGGAATAAATGAAAGAGACAGAATGTGAGAGAAATAATGTGTATAAATAGGGAGGCGCCATATTAACACGCTTTCTTACAATTCAACTACTACATCGGTAATAACTTGTTAGCAATTTGAATACCTTATCAATATTGTCACGTGAACTCCATTGTTACGAGTCAATAAATTATCTTGAAGCGGATAATCGAGTTTATCTGGATCCCCGATTTTCAAAAAGGTTTTCCTGCTAAAGTTAAAGGACAAAAACAACACAATAATCTAAAACGTTTTTGTACATAATTTGATGGAATTAATCAATTGTTTCAAAAATTTCCCTGAATTCTAAATTAACAATCTCGTGATTTTGCACTTTCAATTTCCGAATTTCCTTTATGTAATCAATTTCCCTCAGCGATGTACAAAAACCACTCGTTTCGCCAATTTTAACGTCTCGCGGTATTTGAAAATAAAGGTGCGTTTACAGAAATGTAAGAGAGAAATAAATCAAACGTTTTTAGTGGTCGTGATTGTATTTTTGTAATATTGCCCTGATATTTCAGTCAAAATGTGTCACCTTCCTGGCCGCAGGGTGGAGTTGGTAAGCGTTGCGTAATTCTCGGGAGGGGTTAGAAAATGCGGTTGAATGTAATGAAAAGGTGTTAGAAACAAGAAACGAGGTTTTGATTGTTACTCATAGTGACATTTTGATATTCAAAGCAGCAGTAAATTTGTAACAAGACTTTTTTATTACAACTGTTTTGAAATTAAATTTTCTCGATAGAAATATCAATACCCAGGTAATATATTATTTAATAAGAAATTCAAAAAGATGATAGTTTTTTTATCGAAAGTAGTTAGAAACGTTTAAAATTAATTAACTTTAAAATTAACCATTGAAGCATTATTTTAAAAGCATATCATTTTAATTAAACCTTCACTTTTCTAGAAAAGTTTACAAATACTTTTAAGTAAATTTCTATTTTCTGTGATGATTTATCGTTAGAAAATTTTATTAAATTACGTTTGTACGTACGTAATTTGGCGGATCACGCTGAAATAAGTAACATTATTATTATTTTTATTAATTTTCATTGATTGGGCTTTTATCACTTTTACATTGATAAGTTTAAAAACAATTTTTTTTAATATTTTCCATAAGAGGTGAGTAACTACAGCAATATTATGATAATATTAAAATAAAATATCTATTTGCTATTAGAATTTAATATTATATTTATAATATGGAATACAGCAGCAGCCTATTTGATTATAATACGACTCTGACACATGAGTACCTTAAAGAAGACATATTCGCAGTCTGGATTTGTTTTGCCGACAGCGCTTTCTCAGAAGCATATTGCAAATTCACTGGAATGATCATATCACTAATATGACAGTTCTACAGCGTTGAGACAGGAAACCCACTGAGAACCTAATAACTAAGGCTATACTACGTTGGACTGGATATGTTAAACGTACGAGAGACTATAGACTGCCAAAGCGTACACTATCCGGTAAAATCCTTGGTAAAAGTAAGTTTGGCGGATAAAATAAGCAATTTGAAGATTGCTTACGGAAATCCTTGCTATTGTGCAAGATCCGCAGTAATTGGAAACAGTTGGTGCTTGACCAGACTGGAGTGGCAAAATATCAAAGAAGAGAAAAAAAATGTCAAAGATCAAAGAAGAGAAAAATAAATGTCAAAAGCGGATGTTACACCGGCAGCAAGAAAAACCCTGAACAGAACGCGCTGTCGCCCTTTGTCAGAGGGACCAACAATTTAACCTGCGGTGTTTCTGGAAGAGCCTGTGCCTCTAGAACTGGACTGTTCTCACACAGGAAGTCGCATTACTGATGGAGATATAACTAGAAAGAACGAAGGTAAATGGTAATGGGTAGGACGTGTTGCAAGGCTCCCAGAGTTCTGAAGTGGAGACCTTGGGAGAATAAAACAGGCGTCGGAAGACCTCAAAAGAGATGGGCCGACGATATAACCCCTGTGGGGGGAAAGAAATGGCTACAATAAGCAAAAAACAAGGAAGGATGGAAGGGTATGGAAGAGGCCTATATCCAGCAGTGGAGAAATGAAGACTGAGGAAGAGGAAGTCTAGGGGATCCTCGACTACGAGGCCCGACAACTACGATAACGGGATGCATTTGATTTGGCCGTAATTCGGTTATGTCCTGAGTAGGTAGGTACTTTGTTATTTTTTTTCTTAAAATAATATAGCTTAAATTGTTTTTATACAGAAAGATTTTCGCTAATTTTCTCGTATATTTTAGTATGTTCTTCCGGTTTCTAGTTCTTTCTAAATCATTCTAAAACATCAAAACTGTTTCGGAAATTATTTTGTTTATATAGTTAAACTGACTCGGTAGCGATGGCATCGTGGCTTTTATAGAGAAAGTTTTTTCTCGAATTTTCTCGCATATTTTTGGGTATTCTAGTTCTTTACAAAACGTCCAAACTTTTTCGGAAATACTCAATTTTGTAGTGTTTCTTTTGACAATGTATTTTTAGGTTAAACCTCTTGAGATAAATGAAGGGGACCCACCACATACCCTGAGCCGTTCTATGCGTAAAAGCGTCCATATCGGCCCAGCACGTTCGCCGCCTGGTTGGCATTATTTTATGCTAAAGCGACCTCCTCGCTCGGCCTTCGTCAATACAACACGCAGAGATGAAAACCGGGCGAATCGGTTGCACAAAACCTTCATTGTCCCGCGCATGTTAATCTTTAAGATATTCTCTTCGAGATAAATATGCATATTCTCTTCGAGATAAGGACGCACGTCGTCCACCATTAAATTCGCGTGCACCGCGATAGATTTCCGGAAGTCTTCAAATAAATATTCCATTATTTCCGAGCGCCACTTAAGCCGCCGATTATATCCGTGTTGCCCCGCCATTCTCGGTAATGTTGTGACTTTTCACACAATTTCCCTCATGTGCCACTTTTTCATCCCCCGACGCCGCACGACACAGACATTAAACCAAACTAGACCCTTCCCCCGTCGTAAAACAGAAGGCAGCGCAGAGGATCGCGGCGAGGAGGATTTTATTGCCGGCGGGGTAGGACGACCATGTTTTTTCGGGGGTGGGTCACAATCCAGAGGGTCAACTTGCCGAAATACAGAATGTAATAAAAAAAATATTAACAATTGTAAAAGCAATTCGTTTGTCGGATGATGAAGTACGCACGTGGTGATGGCTATTCTCTTCTTCATTATCGGGATTTATAAAATTATGGTATATTGGGTGAATATGGTACCGATTTTTTGAACTTATTTTTTAATTAGAAAAAATAAAGAGTATATTAATGGTTAATTGTTGTAAGCGGAATGTTGTTTCCCAAACGGGTTGGTTTTTATCAAAACTGAAGTGGTGATAAACTTAGTTCATTCGTTTTATTAGATTAATAATTAAAATTTATGTTTTTCATCCTAACTCAATTACAAGGCATTTCATATTTTATTTAAGTTACTTCGTAAAAAGAATTAAAAAACCAAAAAATTTTTGAATAAAAGTGCATTAATAACTAAAAAATAATATTTTCGACTTAATACACCAAATTACTCAAGGTGCGATATGCAATATAATTACATAAATAAATAAATACTAACGATATAATAGCGTTTGAAAATATAATCACTACTATGGTGAAACCAAGTATCTTCGATTCTTGTCTTGCCAGATATTTTTTAAGGATTTAAATAAACGCTACAATCAATCTTGCTTAAAGGCCATGGTAAAATTCATATGATAATGCAAAAAAAACAAAAACTCACGGTGTTTGGTCATCCCACACAAGTGTTTTTACCTAGGAACGATTTTTCCATCTAAAAATTTGTTGTGATGCTATGGAAAAAGGCTAACAAAAAAATCAATCGTGAAAGAGTGATATCATGTCCCCTACTCAAACAATTGAAATAAAAAAATGTTTGGATTAACGATTTTTTTACAATGTAAACAAATACCGCTATAGGTTTTTATTTATTCCATTTATTATCTGTTCTTTAACTGCCTTTTTTTGCAAATGCAAATTTCTTGAATTTACATAAAAATCCGCAAACATGAAAATGTAAACGTATTCACTTAGTTTATAAAAACTGTCTGTATTTGGATCAGACATCTCTGTCTTAGAGCTTCGGAACTGGAGAGAGCTGGCACTAGACCGAGATGAGTGGAGGAAGATTATTGAGGAGGCCAAGACCCACCAAGGGTTGTAGTGCCAAGAGTGATGATGATTTGGATGTAAATCTCTCATTATAGAACAAGAAAATAGGTTAAAGGTCTAAAATAGGTGAAAAGAAATAATGTCTTGCTCAAGATTTATTTTTACCCACATGTTACGAATACCCAGAAATATTGTAGGAGGTCATGCAATTTCTGGAATAATGCATCAGATATCCTGCGTGAAAGTAAAATCAAGACATCTGTAAACGGCAGGAAATCTAGCATGTGGTCATGTAATACTCATAAAGCCTTCCTCAACAAGTCAAGAAAAAAATTTCTCGTCTTACAAAATTCTCGCAAACCAAGTTAATCGCTATACAAGCTTTCACTCTATCGAATAATATATCATGAATATGTTGTAAGAATTTTTTGCATATTCAATCAGTCGCACGCGTTGACATTTAAGTGCATAATTTATTACTTGCATTTGAAATACACCTTTGAAATTTTCCCACTGCAGTGATAGGTAAGTTTATAATTCTTCCTATAAAATATTTACCTCTTTTAGTAGTCGATTATGCATTCAGTTAACTTCTATATATAAGTCGGATGTTTTGGAAAGTTTACAATAGGTCTAAAAATGACTGGAGGCTCTTCGGGTGGTCTAAAAGGTACTGGAATGGGGGTGTAATTCGTTTTCTTGTGCGACATAAGAGAACAATTTATTAACAATGAGAACAATTCGAATAAAGCCATATATATATAATAGGCAAATAATGGAGAAGTCTCATGACGTTGATAATAGTACCTATATTTATAATATATTTAACTTTTTGGAACGCAATTTTAAAGTCACAACTTTTTCATTTGTATAGATATAATGATTATTTATTCATATAACTTAAATTTTTATGATCAATCAATCAAAAATAAAAACTTCTTCATTATGCAAGTGATTTTTCAAATAAATAGGATTATTGATCCTAGTGTTTCTTGTAAAATCCTTTCGCCGCGAAGTGTAACAATACTTTGATTTAAAATTAAAAACTACTGAAAACTTGTTGTAATAAATATATTGTAAGATAGACTCCAATGGTTCAATAGCTTATTCGCGAATTGTACCAGAATGTATTCAGGTGCCAGATGCAACCCACTTTGTGAGATTAAAAAAGTTTATAAACGTTTAATAAAAAGTTTCAAGTGATAGTTGAAGAAATGCATTTTTACGTATCAGAAGAATTAAGTATTAGGAATGATAAACCACAAGACAGTGGAAGCTACATTTTACATTGTGCTAAAATAATTAATTTGGATATTGAAGATATAAAATTATAGTTATCTTTTGTCCGTTTTATTAAAAAATGGTTAAATTTTTCAATAAGTTTTTTTTCTATACATAGGGATTATTTTATTTCTCATAAAACTTGTTGATTTACAACATAACTTTTATGTAATTTTTGGATTTACAGCACAAATCTTTTTCTTTTTTCCACATCTATCTAAATATAATAATTCCACTGTCTGTCTGTCGGTCCGTAACGCTCGTAACTTTCTGGAATTACAACAACAACAACACGGGCGCCCGAGTGTAACACGCAGTCAGCTTGGAGCTCAAACAACACAGAGGGGTCGTCCCACCAAATTTTTTATATTATTAATTTATTATATTTTATTTAAGGTTTAAGTGAATAAAGTCAATTTAAAAAATAAAAAGTTTTCTATTCATAAATTTTTAGCTTAAAACTCCTGCAATTATTTTTTTCCTGATTTTTCACGGGTATACACGGCTAGTTATTTATAAATTCTCTATTAAAGGTGTATTTTTTATTTTATTTAACACGTCATTTTCCTTATTCGTATGCAATATTCCTACGTAATATTTCTTGATTTTACACTAGAATTACCTATTTTATTTTATTTTTAAGGAAACAGAATACAAGGTACAGAATACATAAACAAAATATCACCTATTTAAAATTTAACCCAATCCTAATTATAATACTTTCGTTGTCTGTCTGCCATCCGTTTTTTTTTCCGAAATTTTTTCACTAAAAATATTTTTTCGATTTTATTTACGATAAATTTGTTCAAATAAAATAAATAAATACTTATTCCTTAGGAACCGACATAAAAGTACCGTCATTTTTTTTTACCTCTTACAACTAGTATTTCAATAAATGAAATCGTCTTCGACCTGTCCTAGAAAACACGTATATTATATTATACATCTATGCATGCATGCGATATGCACCTATGCAACGCGACCATGTACGAATTGGCTCATATCCGGAATGCCGATTAAGTGTGTACAGTGCAAGCGGCGAACAAGCAAACGGATAAAATCGGTAACAATTATTGACACAGAGTAACACGAACATCACAAATTTAAGAACGCGTATTGCCGTTGTTCAGTGTCATTAATTACCTATTGATACTGTGTATGTTAAAAAAAAACATAGACCACGTTATCTTTATTATATTTTTTTATTATTAGAGACACTAACAAGATAATAGGTACATGATACTCTAATAATAAAACATTATAAATGAAGACTATGCCCGTTATCCCAATAACAAGTGTCTTCGGCACGCTCTAGTAACATGTATTTTTGCATTGAAGTATATTTTATATGTACATTTATGTGTATTGTAAAACGAATCGTTTACAATTTAAATTTCTAAAAAAAAAGAGAAAAAAAAATGTTACCAACACACACCCATTGCCAACGAAGAAACACACTTGTTTTGTGGCAAGAACACCCCATAGGGGTGAAACGCCAAGAAAGAAGAAGAAGAAGAATGTAGTGCGATTAGTATTTAATAAATAATTGATTTAATGGATCTATAGGTTTAGGTCATCGTTTAAAAAATGGATGTTGTGTATGAGTGAGTTTTTGAACGATGATAAGGTGTCTGCAAGAATATCAGCATAAATGTTAGGGTCAGCACAATACACATTATATTCATATTTAAAATCAATAAATACCTAGCTATTAGGATATTTCATATTTTTCCCAAATTTTATTTAAAGTATCGTTGCTCTATATTATATACTATCGTGTCACAAAACCCTTCGTGAGTACTTAAGCTAGGCGAAACCTGTGATTTATACGACGTCAGTTGTTAACACTATTAAAATTTCTTTGGTCTGACACTGCATAATAACACTCACTATTTTTATAGTAACTTTTGCTTGACTTCGAGTATTGAGATGTGATAATAAAGTTTTAAAAAAAATACTGGTGCTACCTACGAAACAGAAAAAACTACGATATTATTATGAATTGGCAATGGCATCTTTTTGAAAGGTAAAAATTTGATGAAGCTAAAGCTAATGTTTTAATTTTATTTTAATCAACATCATAATCATTTTCATTCCCTTGTTATTATAATATGACACCTAAAAATTACTTTTGTGCGTACTACCGGTTTCGAGACGTAACCCGTCTCATCGTCAGGACAACCACTACACTAGCATGTAAATAACACTACACACCAGAACCGTAGTGTTATTTACACACCAACACCTTCACAAAATATTCTTAATATGCGTGTTACTCTGACTAAAGGCCAACATGCACTGTGCTTAGTGTGCATGTGCAGTAGATGTCCTGAAGAGGAGATGGGTTACTTCAAGTTTGTGTTTACTGGGGTATTATGCCGTGTTGTTACGACCTTTCGGATCTCATTGTAGGGTCCATCAACAGAGCTGATGTGTTGTTGTGAGTGTTGGTGTTGTGGTTAAGTATCGGCTTGCAATACCGTGCCGAAGTTATGATGTGTTGTATTACGTTGTGTGTATGATTCAACTATTGTCTGATAACAATCTCTGCGGAGTCTGCGACGAGAATGAATTTGGAGCGCCGGATACCAAGATGTTTTTAATTTGAGACTTGGTAGACATCTTGGTATCCGGCGCTTCAAAGTTAAGCCGATACTTAACCACAACACCAACACTCACAACAACATATCAGCCCTGATGATGGACCCTGCAATGGGATCCAAAACGTTGGCCCGAAAAGTCGTAACAACACGGCATAATACGCCAGTAAACACAAACTTGAAGATTCTGAGTGGCCGTGAAAATCTAAGAACATTCCAAGATGAGTTACCATCCCGCGATTAGGTGACATGACCTCACTATGAAATTGGAATTAAAAGAAACAATACATTTAATTGGTACAGTCGACTTGTGTGTTTGTAGGGCGTCCTTATCAAAAGTGCACTCGACGAAGCAAATGGTGAGTTATATTAAGCCCGCATAAACATTGTATGTTTGTATATACGTTGTATGCGCTGACGCCTGGTGTGTAATGACAGTATCTCCAGAGTCGATTATTGCTCACACAACACTGAACACTTCTCAAACGGTTATAGATACTTTATCGCTGGTTAACATCCGTAATGGAATCGCCAGTCACTGTTTGTTTCACTTTATCTATGAATTCGTACAATCAAAGTCTGTCAAACCCAAAATTTTTGTATATATGGCATCATCGTATTTATATATAAATCTTTTCAGGTTTTTAGACGTTTCGCAAATCTAGTAGTTTATTCCATACCCCTCCAGAAAATTCCAATTAACTATAAAATATGCAGAGTGCTGAGAATCCTCGTCCTTGTGCAATTTCTCTCGCTTCCACAGTCTCGTAACAACATAAATCGCATAAAAATACCGGTTTTATAAATAATTCTTGATTTATTTCGAGTTAAATTTTAAACATTTCACTGAATACAAGATTCCGTGTTAATTGAAGTACTTCTCTCAGAACCTGTCCTTTTTGTGGGTTCCCCATTATCCAGACTTCCAACTGGTCTGGGTTTCTCTGAAAATAATGGTTTCCTTTCAGTTTGAAAGTTATTTTTGATCAATAGATCAAAGAGCGTATAGTTGTATAGAAAACAGCAGACATAGATGAATTTAATTTTATTTATACAAATGATGATTATTTCACATAGAGAAACGTATTGCTAAATAAAAAAATCAATTTTATCCTCAACCCGATGAATATATATTTGAAATTAAATATTAGGTCCTTACATATGAAATTGGCGTTTAGTATGGGAGGAACACAAAGCCGATTTTTTTTTATTATAATATTTTTATTTAATCAAAGTATGTACCATTGCTATCTATGCACTTTTGCCATCTCATAGGTAGTTCATCGATCCCTTTACTAAAAAAACCATTCGGACGGGAATCAATAAAATCTTTGAAGGCGGTTTGGACTGCCCCATCGGAGTTGAATTTTTTCCTTTGCAAGAAGTTATCCAAATTTCGAAAAAAATGGTAATCTGTTGGGGCAAGATCCGTAGAGTACGGTGGATGTCTTAGACATTCCAATTGAAGCTCCTCTAATTTGGTAGCCGTCTGTTGTGCAGTGTGTGGTCTAGCGTTATCATGAAGCAGCAGTGGCCTAGAGCGATTAACCAGCCTCGGTTGTTTAGCAGCTAGCTTTTCCATCATGGTTTGCAGTTGCTGACAATAGACATCTGCCGTAATCGTCTGGCCAGATTTAAGAAAGCTGTAGTGAACGACACCAGCACTAGTCCACCAAACGCTCACAAGTAACTTTTTTGGAGTCAATTTTCGCTTGGGGCATGGTTTGGCTGGTTCGGCAGGGTTCAGCCATTGCGATGAGCGCTTCCGATTATCGTACAGGATCCACTTTTCATCACAGGTAATGATTCGATTTAAAATCCCTTCATTATTGTGCCGGTTGAGTAATGCAACGCAGCAGTCAACGCGCGTTTGTTGATTTGCTTCACTCAATTCGTGAGGTACCCACCTTTCAAGCTTTTTCACCTTACCAATTTGCTTCAAGTGGATTAAAACAGTTTTATCACTAACACCGCAGCCTGCAGCTAACTCGGATGTGGTTTGCGATGGATCCGCTTCCACAATAGCCTTCAATTCTTCATTATCAACTTTGGTCTCCGGCCGTCCACGGGGCTTGTTCTGCAGGTCGAAATTTCCAGAACGAAAACGTTGGAACCAAAAACGCACTGTGTTTTCTTTTGCGGCACCATCGCCATACACATCATTAATCCTTCGAGCCGTTTCTGCAGCACTGGTGCCACGGTGGAACTCGTACTCGTAAATAACGCGATATTTCAAGTTTTTCATTTTGTAAACTGAGTGACGCAATGAAAAAAACAATTGAGGAAAAAACAAATGAATTATAATTTTCAAAACACAAATACATGAGTAAATAGCTGTATAAAGTTGGATTTGGAATTCCTAACCAAAGAGAAGTTATTTGAGATCAAATTTGCCAGTACGGCAAAACGCCAATTTCGTATGTAAGGACCTAATATTTATTACTTTCAAAAAGCATTTAATTCTTTTTAAGCCAATCAAAGCACGCGGTTTAAACATTTTCAATAATGGAAACTGTGGTTTTAAATATAAATTAAATTGTTTATTTAAGTTGGTGCTTTAAATAAGATTATTGATTGCTTAAAAATCATTGTGAAGTAACGACCAAACTATTGTATTGACAATACTATATTTTCACATCTAAACACCAATAACATGGATGCACCACCTCGGAAATAAGATTTTAAAATTCGTTGACATTTTTTTGTTGTAGAAAAATACCTGAATTCAAGAAATACATAGACTTAAAATACGTTAGTAGAATTTATTATTGCTAATAATTATTATTTCGAATGTCCGTCAGTTATTTATTTATATATTTATTATTATTTTTATTATTTTTATTTATTTATTTAAATTTATACATATTTTTATTATTACAGATCGTGCCAAGCCTTATACAGATTGTCGGCACGTTTCTTTTTCATTTTCTTGCATAAGTACAAAGCATACATATTTAGTTATAGTTACAGTTTATATAGGATAAAATATATACAGAAAATAATGATATTATATGAACGTAACAAGACTTAAAAGTAAACTTAGTAGTGAGACTAGGTATCAGATAATATATAATAATAAAAAACATGAACATCAATATGAATTACTGGGATCAAGATGCATAAAAAAATCATGGAACAGCTCAAAGTAGAAATGAAAAGGCATTGAGGCCAACAGTATGAGGCATGTGACTTGTCTAGATTTCCAGAGTCAAGTTATTTAATAGGAATTTCCTTATTTCTCTTCCTCTTCTTGTAGATTGGGTGATATTCTTGACAGGCTCCAATAATAATCCAATAATAATAATAATTAATTCTAATCCAACAGCTGATTTCATTCTGTTATCAAAATTAAAATGATTTTTAAATTGTTATTAAATATAATGAAAATTTTGACTTCACACTTTTTTAGTAAAACATACTAATATCTTAAAATGTTTTATATTTAACCAACACTGCCGCCCTCTATCATCAGTATTTTTTTGCTATGATACGAATTAAATGCAGCTGTACGCGCACGATTGCACAAAATGCCGAAGTGGGTGGTGAAAATGTAGGGCCAAAATGGGAGCTATTGCTCATAAAACGGCTTTGGGTATGTGATGGGTCCCTTTTCTCTGTACGTGAACGATTACGATTCTATGATCAACGAAAGTTAAGATCGTTTTATTTAACGTTTTGTAAAACCTTAAAGATTTCTTTTCCAAATGATGTGAATTTGATTCTCTTGCACTCAGTATGTATGTATTGTGCTGACCCTAACATTGATGCTGATATTCTTGCAGATACCTAATCATCGTTCAAAAACTCACTCATACACAACATCCATTTTCAAAATGATGACCTGAACCTATTATTTATTAAATACTAATCGCACTAAATTCAAACACTAAATATTATATACAATACACTTAAATATACATGTAAAATATACTTCAATGCAAAAATACATATTACTAGAGCGTGCCGAAGACACTTGTAATTGGGATAATGGGCATAGTCTTCACTTATAATGTTTTATTATCAGAGTATCGTTTACTTATTGTCCTGTTAATGTCTCTAATAAATAAAAATAAATAAAAAACACTAAATATACAATAATGTATAATATACTTAAATGCAAAAATACATGTTACTAGAGCGTGCCGAAGACACTTGTAATTGGGATAATGGGCACAGTCTTTATTTATATTGTTTTATTGTTAGATTATCATGTACCTATTATCCTGTTAGTGTCTCTAATAAATATAGAAAAAAACGATATTTTTTAAATGTAAGCTAAAAATTCCCAAGGACTTGGAGAGCAGGATGAAAATTTGTGGATTGGCAAGAAAGTTACCTACCGGATTCCACAGTAGGAACAATCATAAAAGAAAGAATTGTCGATGCGGTGAAAACTCCCCAATTCATGAACTCAAGCAAAATTCGTATGTCAGGCTGAGATGAAAAAAGTGATGAAATTATGATGTGATAATCATGCAAAAGTGATTAATTGTTCAATTGATCAGAGAACTGTACGCTATCAAGCTAAGCTGATTTTTTAAAGGTTGAAGGAAGAAGCTGGAGACGTTTCTTAATTAGTGTTTTTTTGGTCCCTTGATCCCAATTAAAGAAAATTAACATAAACTCAAAAGGTATTATGTAGCAAAATTATAACGCTTGGTAAATTGCATATCCCTATAAAACATACCTTACCTACATACCACAACTGCTCAGCATCCTTATACATTTAGAGGTGTGAAATGGTTCAACGAATTACCTGTCAAAATGAGGATTAAGAAAAATTATGAGGCTTTTAAGAAAAATATTAAAAAGCACCCACCCTCGCAGTTAAATTAATTTTTATTTTGTATATATGTAATTTATAATATAATATTTTAATTATATATATATATTATAATATAATTCTTTGGAATATTTCATATTAATATATAGTTTTAACATTAATATCATTTTTAATGCGCGCTGTTATATGATTTATGCTTATTATTAGTTAATTTTTTCTGTTATACATACTCTTACACAATATGTATTACATACTATTAAATACATTTTAAATGTGATGATTCTCTCTTTCACACATTCCATAGACTTTATACTTAGAATGATTAAATATTTCATTAAGGTTAAAAAAGAGGCTATTATTTTATTTTATTCAAAATTGGTTCAACTTATTGTTGAATAATATAGTACAAAGTAAAAAGAAAATGAAATACATATGTTCTCCAGATTATAATCTGGTGATGCAGTGCAAGTACAATTAGTAATTGAATATTAGAAGAAAGAAGTGAATCACAAAATCAAAAGTAGTGAATTTTGTCAATGAAACTTATTCAAATAAGAAGTAAGAGAAACTTATGTAAATTAAAAATTGAAGGATAAATAAATAAAGTAAGAAATTATTTTAAGAAGTGGAAGGATACGTGGATAAAACAAGGATGGAGAACGAGAGGTCGATCCTCAAAAAGATGAACAAATCAAATTCGAGACCGGAAACTTACTACTCATTTCTTTAAACATGGCTCAGGATAGCGAAGAGTACAATAAAGCTACTTAGAACAGACGAAAGAACTGCTATGCTCTTCCATGAGCTCACACACCAAGTGAGAAAACCTAGGCATTTAAAAAATGACTAAAAAAATATTGCGTTATAATATTGGAGATTAAAAGTTAGATCGATTCTAGGTTTTGAACGTAGGTAGATGGTTCTATAAAAAAACAAGCTAACTTACCAGCTGACAGCGAAGTGTGACTAGACAAACTTGGGTAGTGTAGGCATTAAAATAAAGTAATATGAACAAAAGAAAAACCAATGTATCCCCAGTTTGCCGTATAATTGGGTATGTCAAGAATGAAACCACCGTTATCTTTTTGTCTTCACTCTGATCTAGTTTAGAACTTTAGCCAAATAGGCAACCACTCACAAGGGGTAACTTTGTAACGTAATGAAGGGAAATTTTAAATTGAATTTCGCGCACAGCCAACGAAGAAAGTTTCCCAATTGGCAATAAAGTTGCCCCGCGTTACGGCCGTATGCTTTTACTGCTCTTATTTTATTGTTTTTCTTCTATAACACTTAAAATTGTAGTTTTACAGTGTTGTTTGCTTATTAAACAGTACAATTATATACTTTTTTTAGTCTCATAAGTATGCTCGGCTTGGCGTTAAATCCACGGTTTATGGCTGGTAGGTAGGTATATCGAATGTATTTAATATTTATTTCTGTTGAAACCGTTATTTTAATATCAGAAATTTCTCACACTAGTTGCTACCCAAGGTACCAGTGTACTCAAACTGAATGGACGTTCCCATAAACATTCTTTTTGTTTTGTATCTCACAAATTGATATTTGCACAGTGGTCAAAAAGGGCATTTTTATGTCGAATTTCACAATAATTATTAATCTTCGTGGCCTATTGAAGTATTATATTGAATATTATTTAAAAATATAATTATTTAAAAAATCGGATTTGAAGTAGATTCTAGACTAGAGTTTTCGCAAAATACAAAATATGTACCAATATAAAAATTCAATACTGGTCATGTTTAATAGTACTCAACTCTTTCATTGTTTATCATATTAATTACTGCAGCAGCATTTTATTGCTTGTGAAAAAGAAACGCAAAGGTTTCTGTACTAAGTACCTACTGCAAAATAAAAAAGTAAAAAAAAATAGGTATGCCAAGATCAGTAAACCGTTAAAGTTGACGACTTTCTAACGTAGTAAATAACGTCATTGTAAATAAATAATAAATAATAAATAATGAATAAGAAATAAATAATAAAAATAATAAATAATGAATAATAAATAAATAATAAGAAATAAGAAATAAGAAATAAGAAATAAGAAATAAGAAAAATAAGAAATAAGAAATAAGAAATAAGAAATAAGAAATAAGAAATAAGAAATAAAATAAGAAATAAGAAATAAGAAATAAGAAATAAGAAATAAGAAATAAGAAATAAGAAATAAGAAATAAGAAATAAGAAATAAGAAATAAGAAATAAGAAATAAGAAATAAGAAATAAGAAATAAGAAATAAGAAATAAGAAATAAGAAATAAGAAATAATAAACAATAAATAATAAATAATCAATATAAGATTCACATAAGAGAATGTTGAAAATAAGACATGAAAGTAGGCGCATTCTTATTCGCCGGCTTGTGTCATGGTTAGAGAATACACGTCTCATGTCACACACTTCATGCTAATAAAATTCTAACTCTTTTTTCTTGAGATGGATCCCATTGCTCATTCAGCCAAGTCCTTGTACCTCTCGTGACTATTTTTTCTGCTGGTTCGCTGTTGGTTATTATATTTAAATGGTGCGATGATGATATTTATGTGATGACGTGAATGATCATTAATCAAACGTAAAAATTCCGTTGCCCCGACCTCCATCCGTCTGTCCATCCGTCAGTCCGTCTGTCCGTTCGTCTGTCCGTCCGAATTTCGTGTAACGTCCCGACTAAAAAAACAAATTAAACGGCTGGAGGCAGGGCGCGAACCACGGCCGGGCGAATGCTAGCGCAGGACGCTATCGATGTTGCCACCATTGCCTATCAGTGAACCCCCAAAAAGTTCCTTAAAATAGGGCTCGGCAAAGACGCGAACCATTGTTTATTCATTTATGACGAGTAAAAAGTAGTAGAAAATAAAATCAAATAAACACCGACTCGAGCATAACACTATAAATCGTGAAATCAAATTTTTAGTTAATGAAACCAAATGCTTTCAAAAGCAATATTATTATGATATAAGTGCACTTATTCCATGAACGTTGACAATGATAGGCATTAAAATCAATAGACATAAATGTCAAACTTCAATAATTATCACGTCAGTTGGGTCAGGAGTGATTTTTGAGATGATGGTAGCAAATTTTACAAATATATTATGTAGGTACTATTTTATTGAAAAAATAAACTCATTTTGATTTTACGTCAATCGTAGGCTTTGTTAATTATGTTAGAATTAGTACTTGAGCCATGTGAATTGACGGTACACATTGAATTTTCCGTACTGTTCAATACCATTTATTTAATTTCATGTTTTAATTAACTTGTTAACTCTAATTGTTTACCACAATGATTCAGTTTACGGTAAAACGTATTAATGGTCTTCATCTAACTTCTACGGGCTGCTCAGTTTTGTGTTTTTTATTCGTATACGATAAATGCCTCCTGAATAAACATTTTTAGCTTTAAAAAACAGAATATAGTAATATATAGAATATACTAACCAGTTTCATATTTTTTAAATAAACACTATCGGAATTTATTTTTCCATATAATCTAAAATGGCTAGTTTTCATATTCTATTAAACCGACTAATGAACGTTCCCCTAAGTACTTCAAATTATAATCGCGAACTAAACATAATAAAACTAATAGCAAAAAATAACGGTTATAAAAATAAGATAATAGATAAAATTTAAAAAAATAAGATTAAAAAAAACTTTACTAAAAAACATTTATATTCGGCATGTAATAATGAAATTAAAAATAAAACACGGCGTAAAATTCTATACACAGGTTCGTTAACTAATACAATTTATCATATCTCACCTTCTTCTCAACCCGCGTATTACATTAACAACAATTAAGGTAGAATAATCGACAATTCAAAATCAAAAGTAGACTATTTGGATAAAAGCGAATTGTACGAAATCTCTTGTGGAGATTGCGATATGAAATATATCGGCCAATCCGCGAGAAATATAAAAATAAGAATTAAAGAACATCGTTGTGGTCTTGTTAGGAAATATTTATCCGAATTTGCAAACCACATAATTAACACTAGCAATTAACACACTTAAATTATTACACCTAGTCAAATATAAAAGCCAAGTAATGAATAATCTTGAAAATTTAGAAATTGAAAAAAATTAAAATTCTGGAAAACCTCTAATTAATAATATAATATTCAAAAACTCCTCACCCCTCCTCTCTTTGTTTCCATTAAATCAAGCTCCACCCCTGACCACCCTCTCCCCCACATACAACCCACCCACCCTATTGGTACCTAAGATATTTTAGTTTATATTCTCACCTGAAGATGAGAGCATCTGCGGCTCTCGAAACTAGTCGTGCATAAATTGAACTCAAAAGTGGTCTTACATAAGTATTTTATTTATCTACTAGCTGTGCCTGCGCGGCTTCGCACGCGTAGATTTTTAGTATACTCTTTGGATAGTCATAGAACTTTAGCGAACCTTCTAGAACATTCTCCTTCCAGAACTTTCAAGGAATTTATCGAATGTACAGGAACCTTCTAGACACATCGACACATTCTGCCACTCAGTTTAGAACGTTATAGAACTTTCGGGAATTTTCTAGAACCTTCTCCTTCCAGAACTTTCTAGAGCAGAATTTTTTGGATCCTTCCAGACTCACCGACACAGTCAGCGTGCCTATTTTGAAACAATCTGAAGCATTTGCGGCCTTCCTATAACAAAAAAATGTGCTAGAAAGCACATTTTCGTCACACACTCCCACCCACGCACAGCCACCCCCACCAAACTTGCATATTTTCGATGTGACACCAAGGACTATCCACCACCATAACCACCAGTAGGTGGTTGTGGAGAAAACTTGGCGGATAGGGAAACATGGGTTTCTTTATGTGACCTAATATCAATAGTTAAGGAGATATGCGACATCAAAGTTTGCATTTTTTTTTCAATATTTCTGACTTATTTTTTATTAAACGTTGGACTATCATTTCAGTAACTTATATCGATTACGAAAAATTCATTCGTTTCAATACACGTTAAATAAAATGATAAAAACCCTAAAAAAATTCCGATTGGAATGTTTTCCAATTGGAATTCGAAGGTTTTTATTTTTTACTTGACTTGTGTCAAAGGAAATGAATTTTTAATATTTAATATGAGTTACTATGATGAGAGTCCAACGTTTTACAAAAAATAATTCAGAAATATTGAAAACAAAAATGCAAACTTTGATGTCGCATATCTCCTTAATTATTGGTTGAATATTTTCGACTCATAATCAAGGGAGGAATATAGTACTGCGAGGTTATTAATGTTTTCCAAATAACCCTGTATATTACTACAACTACGAATAAGTACTAAATCCCAATTAAAATAATTTCGTTGTCCGTCTGTCCGTTCTTCTTCGTTGCTTCTTTATATTATTTTTTATATAAATAAATAAATACATACAGCTTGCAAATAAATAAATATAATACAGCTAGTAATTAAATGAATGTATGCACCCAATTTTTAATATTATTTTAATTTAAATTCGATTCCAGCCAGTAAGTGAATGATAAAATAGTCGCTGTTAGTCCTACGGTGAAATGTATTGTTTTTTACTGTTCGCTGGAGCCGTAACTCGACAAAAAAATACAGCAAGATTTTTACCATAAATCAAGTCGTTCCCCTGACCGGTCCGAATAACACACAATCATTCTTCCCGGCTCGCGACCGTAAATCTCGCCAGCGACAACGAAAGCTATCGAACAATCGACGCTTTTGACCGAAAATTATTTAACTGTAGGTATAAATGCCGGTCGACAGGGGTCGGAGCCATTTCGAACAATACAGTTAAGGGTTGAAATAAAAAACGAGCGAGCCTTACAGCGGTCGCATATGATGTGTTACATTTGACGTCTCATAAATGAAAATATCAATCGAGCAGCGACAGAAATTAACCTCAAAATTTAAAAAATCTAAATATGGAAATTGGAAAATGGAGCTTGTTGGTCTTGTGGTTAGGATTCTCGCCTCGTGATCCAAAGGTCGCAGGTTCGAATCTCACTCCAGACAAGCAAGTTAGTCCTATTTTCATAGCACAAGCGTTTAGCTTAATTTGAAAATAGGAAGAATATTGATGTGACACGAATTCCGTGTTCACATCTCTATTTTAAAAAAATAAATTATTCATTATTACTCACTTGCATTTTTTTTTCATTTTTTTCAGACACTTATTATTAAAAATTATTTATAAATATATGTATATTTACATATATATTTATTAATTAGTAAATACATGTAAATAAAATGTGTGTGTATTTTTTAAAATTGTATTTTGCCGCACTCTGAGCTGTTATTAGAGAATTTTGGCGATGTTGATAAAACAGTGTACTATTTTATTTGAAAATTTGGTCTTTAGAATAATATATAATCCGGATTGCTTTAAAAATGGAATAAAAATATTAATCAATTGAAGAGAGACAAAATATTTTTTTTTTTTTTTTTTTTTTTTTTTTAAATTTAATGGCTTGTCACCCAGTAAAAGGATGTTATTGCCAAAGAGACAAAATATAACGTCGAAAAATTTTCATTAACTTACCAGACTGCCGTGGAGAAATTGGATAACGCACCATCCCCGGATATAGAATGGAATGGAATGGAAATCCTTTTAATAAAAATACAAGTTGTTGAATGTAAAATATTTAGATTGATAATGCCCTCATAAGGCAAAACGCGTCTCAGAAAATTAAAAAGGTAGAACTTAAAAAACAATTGTTTTTATTTCCACATGTGTTATTATGGAGATCTATAAACTTACCTCTGAAAAAATAAATCCGCGTAGAGTCTGTTATATAATAAAATGGGTAGTTTAGATATAGCAACGTTGATTTTGTTGAGATGTGTCGTTTACGTGAGTGAAAAATGGTGGAGTTCTGGAGACCGTACTTTGGGAGAATCCAAATTCACCTATTGGTGGATTACTTGGAGATTCATTTGATCTGACTATCTGGGGTATATTCACTATTCAGTGAGTGTCTTTTTACCCGTTTGGGGCCGTTTGGTTAATCCCGTTCTCTTTTGGTTCTGATACGGGTTGTTCGTGGGAGATACTGTCAAATCGATGAAGATACCTGTACAATAACTTGATTTGTTCAATTTATTTTGCATGACGGTGAATTTTTTGCGGCTGCGGCTTGTGTGCATATTCCCACAGTGAAGCCAAATGGGTTCTCATTTGTCGTAGAATTGTCTTTTGTGATTGAGTTTGGTCTTTTTTGACTACTTATTCTATGTTATTATTATTTAATTGACTGCTTATTCTGTGTATTGTATTATTAATTAAGATTTTTGATATAATGGATAAATAATATATTACCTTTTTCATTGTCTAATAAATTAGATCACCTACCTTTATGATTGTAAGTGGTTATACCTCACCACACACAAGAATCGTAATTCTTTTTGGTCAGGTATTGACAAACAAAAAAAAATGAATTGTTAATATTTTCAAGGTATCTTTGTAACAAAATATTATATATATTATTAATTTAATAAATAAAAAAATACACTTGTTATTATCGGGTCGTTGCTCCTGGAATATAAATGAAATCACTGAAAATTAAGTAACGACTTGTTAAGTAATGATTTATTATTTATTAAATGGATAAATTCAACTTTCACGAATTAAATGAATATACTATCCTGTCATCACACTATTTCGTAATTTATCGTGGTCTTTAAATTTTTAATATCGCTGGGTAACTCTTTGGAGAAATTTCTGTTCAAATATCGCACGTTTAATCGATCTACGCGTTACTGGTATCACAAAAGTGGATTGGTCTCACAAACATATAACATTGATCGCCACGGCTTGTCGTCGCTAATCACGCACTTGTAGAAACGTCAAAACAAAACTTCCTCGTCGCGGTCTACGCTCGCTATTTATATTCAAACGCTGGTTTTTCGAACTCTCGAGAAGTGCTTCAAATGAGTAAGTACATTCTTCTTTAGTAGAGTTTTTTTAATTGGGCTACTGTTAAATATATCTAAATGATCATTTGAACAATGAGAACAGTACATGTGGCATATTTGAGCAATAAGTTGGGAATTATTAATGTAATTACTTCTAAGGGATGATGAGCTAAATGTTTCGGAAACAAAAATGGTTGGCCTGAAAGTTAATATCGAAAATAATTGATGATGTCTAGAAAGTTCTTGACGCATAAGGTTTGCGAGAATTGACATGTGAAATGAAATCCCCAATTATGTCTACATTGTAAATGAGTTTCTCTTAGTTTAGTAATAATTAAAATATATTGATAGGCAATTTAATGAAACGTCAGGCTTGGTAAAATCTTTTATCAATAATGAGGATAAACTTTAAGTCAGAAGGTAGCTTTGTCACTCAGAAAAAATAAAATTTAAGAAATACCTCTCATTGAATAAGATACTTATGGATACGAGACATTGATTACATTTATTGGAATATCGTATTTAATTACCCTGTATATAACGCCATTAAAAACAGGGTGCCTTATCTATTTTAAAATTTTATAAAATAATGAAATTATGCAAATTTTAATATTATAACGAAGCTAAAAAAATAATCACGCACTCATGTCAAGTGACAGTTGTTTGAAATGACCACTATACTACCGAAGATTCCAGAATGGCCTAGCATAATCTACGGCTTAATAGTCGGTTGTTGTTGAATGCGATTGACAGGAGATAGCAAAGCGAAGGCAGTCGCGAGCTGCGGGCCAGGCTGGCCAAGCGAGCGGTAGCGGCGAGTTGCGAGAGGCCAGTGGTGCCAAGCAAGCGGTAATTCGACAGAAATATTCTGTAAAGTTCTTAAGTAGCGAAATAAACCGAAGCAAAATTAATAAGTGCGGAAATTGGATGGAATATTCTAGTGAATAGTGAATAAAATGTGAAAGCGAATAAAAAATGTCTATTTACGAGTGATAAATTTGCGAAACAGTTTAATTTAAGGAATGGACTTACATTTAATCGTGATAAGTGACGTTGTATGTTTGAACAATTAATTATTCAGTAATCAATAAATCCGTATTAAATAAATCCCAGCGTTTTCATTAACTCCTCCTGCAGCCACGACACGCGACAATATTATTGAATTATATGGAAATTTTGTTAGTAAACAAATCATTGTGCTTCGTACTCGTTGGGTCAATTTATCTTTACTCTCGTTTCGAGAGGCAAAGTCCCGCTTATCACCAGCTATATTTTATAACCGGGTAGCTCGCCCGCGCGACTTCGCACGCGTAGATTTGTTGTTTGGATCATCATAGAACTTTCGCGAACCTTCTAGAACATTCTCCTTCCAGAACTTTCAAGAAATTCAAATGGACAGGAACCTTCTAGACACACCGACACATACCGCCACTCAGTTTAGAACCTTATAGAATTTTCGTGAATTTTCTAGAACCTTCTCCTGCCAGAACTTTCTAGAGCAGGTTTTTCAGGAACCTTCTTGGCTCACCGACACAGTCAGCGCGCCTACTTTGAAACGATCTGAAGCATTTGCGGCCTTGCCATAACAAAACAATGTGCTAGAGAGCACATTTTCATCACCCACTCCCACCCACGCATAGCGATCCCTACCAAACTGGTATATTTTCGATGTGACACCAAGGGAAATGCGGGTTTCTTTTTATATGTATATATAAATACATACATATATATATATATATATATATATATATATATTGATTATCAAGCGCAACCATTATCATGCTAGTGAATGAACTGCAAGGCGCCTTTCCAACATGCCTGTCGACTCCAAAATCGGTGGTGGAATTCAGAAGGTGGTTGTTGTCAAACAACACGGTCTATCTATAAACAAATATATTCATTAAAGTGCATCATGTGAATTTGTGATGTTCAAAAATGAAATGAAATAATATTGTAATATTAATTGTCAGAATGTATATTTAACTTACTTACTTAGTTACCATCACGCCGTTTCCCATGAGGGTAGGCAGAGAGGATAGAGGGCCACACTCTTCTGTCCTGACATACAACTCTCGCCTCACCCAAATTCATACATCTTCGCATGCAAGCTCGCCGGTTGTTGAGACTTCTAACGGGACCATCTTCCAGTATCTGGTTGATCTGGTCAAGCCAAGTCTTCCGCGGTTGCCCTCTCTTTCTGGCACGATCAACACTTGCATAATATATCTTTCTTACCCTCCTTTCTTAATTCATTCGCTCAACATGCCCAATCAATCTGAGCGACTCTTACAAGTACACAAACTCATCTACTTGTTCCAAATATTCATTGTCTACTAGAATTTCACACGTTGTATGGCTGTCCTGTTTCTCGAAAACCATATTATAATATTAATTGTAAAAAAAATCCTGCAGACAAACGTCTCTTTGTGTTGCTAGTCATCTTCAAAAGAGAATTTATATGGAAAATAAATAGATAAAAAAAATCAGGTATCCTTCTCCCAAAATTATTTTCGTGATTGAATTACTCAATGTGTGTGTAGCACAATATTTACTTTACTATAAAATAAAAACTTACTTACCGTCACATGCTTATTGTGGAGATAGGTAGAAAGAATAGAACGCCACACTTTTCTGTCCCGACACACAAATCTCGCTTCGTTCACATGCATACATCTTCTTCACTAACGAATTAAGAAATTGGGTAAATTAGTGCGAAATTGTGTGAAATATTTTTGTGACAAAATTTATTAATTTATATTATAAATACATACAGAAAAATCAAATCCACGAAAAAATATTTGGCTGCTACTGAGGTTCGAACCACAGATCTCCTTCTATTCGGGAGAGGCGCGTTATCCAATTACGCTATAGCGACCTCTTACGTTTTCGTGAATATATCGATCTTGTCTGTAAGTCTCAATTATTAATTGATGAACATATATCATCCATTTTTAGAGTAATCCACTTTTTCTGGTACGGTAGGCACAAATTACTATGTGTAACTGCCGTTAGGGGATGCAAAAATTAACCGTTTATAGATAGGGTCGATATATTCACGGAAACGTAAGAGGCCACTGTAGCGTAATTGGATAACGCGCCTGCCCCGATAGGAGGAGATCCGTGGTTCGAATCCCGGTAGCAGCCTAATATTTTTTGTGGATTTGATTCTTCTGTATGTATTTCTAATTGATTAATTAATTTGGATTTAAATTTCACAGAACTTTGTTCTGAAAAAATTGTAACATCACAATAAGAATGTGTCCTTTAATATAATATTTTTGTGACGTTTCGTATCCAGTGACTTAAATTTTCCTCTCATAGTCACAATCCAGCTAACATACATTCTTGCTTTCTATGAATACTTGCATCATATGGAAGTAGTTAGTAACACCAAACGTATACCTTTTCGTAGCTTTATCTGTGTGATTTATCTATATTTCTTAAGTGGTTTACCTAATTTGTTTTATAAACTTCTGATAATACTGTCATTCACTTTGACAACAAAAAAAAAGTTTTAAAAATATTCGTCCCATTTGAACTACCCTGTCTTTAAAATATGGTAGTTCTGAAAAATAAAGAAAGTAATTGTGTATTCGACTTATTTGATTAATGGTATGTGGATCAACTATTTTTTTTTTTGAATAATCTTTTACATGTAAAGCGACTTGTCTACAATGATAAATTACAAAGAAATCTGCGCATTGAATTGAAAAAAGCATTAATCATTCAATACAAGAAAGAATTTCGATTAAAACCGATCTCACGTTTTCATTAAACTCTCTTCAGTAAAAAGCAAACAATACTTATTGAAAAAAATATCAATATGTTGAACAACTCAAGGCCAATTGAATAGTCTCCACAGAGTTATTGCAAACTACTATAAGTTGGGTTGATTTTATATATTCAAGAACACATTCATATTTGTGAAGATGTAATTTTTCAGAACAAAGTTCTGTGAAATTTTTTAAATACCAAATTTATTAATCAATTAGAAAGACATACCTACAGAAAAATCTAATTCACGGAAAAATATTAGTAGTAACGTAATATTTTTTCTTGAATTAGATTTTTCTGTGTTTTTTTCTTATTGATTAATTAATTTGGGTTATTTTTTTTATTATAATTATTATTATAATTTAAAGTAAGAATATCCTGTATGATAGAGTGAAGATATGAGGAATGAATGTAAAACTGATCGTAGCGTAATACATAGAATAAAAATAGGGTCGCTCAAGTGGTTTGGGCATGTTGAGCGAATGAATGAGGAAATAATGGTAAGAAAGATACATGATGCAAGTGTTGACGGCGCCAGACAGAGAGGGCGACCACGGAAGACGTGGCAGACCAGATTAACCAGATACTGGAAGATGGTCCTGTTAGAAGCCTGAACAACCGTCGAGCTTGCATGCGAAGATAAATTAATGTAGACGAAGCGAAAGTTGTATGTCAGGACAGAAGAGTATGGCGCTCTATCCTCTCTGCCTACACCCACGGAGAAACGGCGTGATGGTAAGTTAGTTAGTTAGTTAAGAATATCTTTTAAATACCGGAGGTAAGAGTGATAATGAACTTATAATGAAAGGCATATTACAAAATCATTTTTGTTCAATTTGGTGATGAATAAACTGTGAATGGTACCCACCGCTTAGCAAGGACCATTCTAAGAGCAAATGCTTCCATATCGGTCCTACTCAATTGTCACCAGGTTGACAATTTTTTTCCACTACAATGCAGGACCATGCTCCCTCGCTCGGAACCTTTGCGAGGAGGCAGGGCCGCAAACATAAACATTCACAGCCCCCGTCGCCATGAAATTATCTTTATTAACATCATACATATAAATAACAATATATAAAAAAGAATAACAATATATCAATATTAACTATGACTTAATGAGATGGTTTGGTCATGTGGAACAATGAGGAAAGGATGGTTAAGTTATATGAGGCGAGAGTTGAAGGCAACAGGAATAGAGGACGTCCGCGAAAGACCTGGCACGATCAGATACTACAAGTATTAGAGGATGGTCCTGCTAAAAGTCGCAACAACCGTAGAACTTGTATGAATGTGGCCGAAGCAAAAGCGGTGTGCCGGATAGAACAGTATACCTAACTAACTAACCATCACGCCTACCCCTGCGGGGAAACGGCGTGATGGTTAGTTAGTTAGTTAACTTTTGCCTTTGGTGAATAATAAAACTGTAAAAAGATCCTCAAATAAATAAATATAAAATAATAATTTATTTTATATATTTATTTAGAAAGTAACTAATAGAACAATTAATGATAATAATATAAATTGTAAATAATATACAACAATTAAAAATTAATAATATTATTGAAAGTAATACTGATTGAGTTATAAGTATAATGAAATTTTATAAATTATTTAAATAAGCCCTTTGACATACACGTTTCCTGTTTAAATAGCTGCGTCTCGGTAAGACTTCTATAATTTATCTTAAATAATAAATAAAACATCAATTCATTTTAATTGTTTCATTAAGCTCCCACAGCCGTGATCCCGTGACAAAATTCTCGTCCGTGAGGCATGTTCCGAACTAACATTCTAGAATTTATGGAGAAAATAAAAATATTCGCTAGTGAATAAAATACGCCGTCATAAAATTGGGATATCAATATTAACTGTGTCGTTTTTGTGATTCGCGCCTCGCAACAAAAATAAAATCTGCCACCATGTTTATGGTAACCCGTTACCTGTTAATGAAGAGAAATGACCCTTTTACCGACGGCCGTGCACTCGAAAAAGGGACGCACAGAGGGAGAAAGTTCTAATAGGATAATGCATTCGCTAAAATAAATTACGTTGCACAATTAGTAAACTGTACAACGTCTGATAATCAAAATAGTATCAAGAAAACAAATGGATTATCCAACACACATATTCCTGTATTCATAAAAATAAAAATGATGAAATTTATGGTCGTTAGGTGGTGACGCTGGGGGGTGTGGGTGGCGTTGAGAAACATATAATCATGTATATCTATAAATATATATATTATTTATAATATATATATGTATATATATAATATTGGTTACGTGGCGTGGCTCGCTCGAAAAATGAAATGGCACAACTCGTAAAATAAATCTTTTATTATCGCTTGTACATTATCTCTAACATTTTACAATCGCTCGCAACGCAATACTCACTGCTATTTTTTATTCAAACACAAAAAGAACAGCTCTCCTTTGTTTTTCTACTCGGGTAAGAACCCTTCCTTTTCTTCCCTATTTATTAATCATGTTAGTTCTTATTTCAACCACTGGGCATACCGGCCCGCCGTTCTGCGCATGTGACACTTTTCTATGGAACTGTCATATGTCAACGAACAGCTCGTTACAATATAAAGAAACCCGTGTTTCCCTATCCGCCAAGTTTCTCCACAACCAGCCACAAACACCCACCGGTAGTTATGGTGGTGGATAGCCCTTGGTGTCACATCGAGAATATGCGAGTTTGGTGGGTGTGACTAGAGTGGGCGGGAGTGGGTGACGAAAATGTGCTTTCTTACACATTGTTTTGTTATTGTTATCTAACACATTGGCCGCAAATGCTAAAGATTATTTCAAAATGCTTCAGATTGTTCAAAATACACGCGACTGTGTCGGTGAGTCTAGAAGATTCCGGAAAAACCTGCTCTAGAAGGTTCTGGAAGGAGACAGTTCTAGAAAATTCCTGAAAGATCTATAAGGTTCTAAACTGAGTGGCGGAATGTGTCGGTGTATCTAGAAGGTTCCTGTACATTCAGCAAATTTCTTGAACGTTCTGGAAGGAGAATGTTCTAGAAGGTTCGCGAAAGTTCTATGACGATCCAAAAAGTGTACTAAAAATATACGCGTGCGAAGCCGCGCAGGCACAGCTAGTATAAATTATTAAGGAAAGACAAGCAACGAGTTGGGTCGAAATTTATTTTTCTTAAATCCATTTGTAAATAATATATACTGTTTTTACCATCCACATTTTATATTTATATCCTCAACTAATTTATTAATTTTATAGTGATGTAGTAGTTTGTTTTATATTAAAAAAAATAGAGATACGAACACAGAATACGTGTCACATCAATATTCCTTCTATTTTCAAACTCATCTTAACGCTTGTGCTATGAAAATAGGACTAACTTGCTGGTCTGGTGTGAGATTCGAACCTGCGGCCTTTGGATCACGAGGCGAGAGTCCTAACAACATAACTAACAAGCTACTTTTTTAAAATTTTTCAACTGTGCTACTACTATTGCTTTGGTAATCAATCAAATTTCAATGTTGTTAGTATCCATACACATGATTATTTACATATATTATTTTATTTTTACTATTATTTTTGTTTTATATAATATCTGCCTTTTTTATTATTCACATTTTATATTGATATCCTTAATTAATTGAATAATTTTATATTTTGTAGTATTTTGTTTTATATCTTTATTATTTTGTTCTCACTATATTATGAGCTGCTCATCTCGGCACAGATTCTTCCTAGTGAGATGGGCGGCTCCATTTCCTATGACACGTATCAAGATGAAGATAAATTTAAAATAAATTTAAAAAATTGTGAAAATATGTTGTCCTATATGGTCAATTACAAACTTAGAAAATATTATTAACTAGATGTGACCCATCAAAAATGGCGGTTCCTAAAGAATAAGTATTTACTTACTTACAGCCGACACCCATTAAATAGTACTTTTATCAAAATATTTGTACATTTTTTATATTACCCATGCCGGCGGTTAATGGTACTATTTTAAACCCTGACGATTGTGCTGGGTGGAACCTAACTACTTCATTTTTGACAGCTGACGCAGCGGCTGGTTCGGGTTTACTGGCCAGGGGTTTTTTGCAATAAGTTACCTATTTTAAATTATATTACCTAAATAAGTTTTCACATTAGTTCTGAATTGGCTTTTTATCTCCCATATATTTATTTTTTATTGTTGTTAATGTATTTAGGTACTTCCAATTTTAATTGTTAGTATACATTATATACTAATGAAAGGTAATTGGCCCCGAAACATTGCCCCGAAAACGAAATAATTCGATAAATAGTAGTTTTATACCAAGTGAGAAGGCGACATGACCACGGGTCTATGGCGGATCATTGTGTTGCTAGCACGTGTGTGTTTCAGCGACAGTAAATCAAGAGAGTACCCACCGACGTGTGAGAAATGATCTATAGTTATCAGAGCGATACAAACCAGTGAACTAGGATTTCAAGATACGCGTGGAAGATAAATTTAAAACAGTGCTCCAATTTAATTCGTGTCCAGTGACTTTACATGAAAATAAAATGTGATAATGCGAACGTGGAATATGTGTCGCATCAACATATTTAGTATAATATGACGAACTTACGGTGTCCTGGAGTGGGACTCGCTTTTGCCTCTCATAGCCACGATCCCGTGACAATATAAATAATGTTACCATACCGTAATTTTGCACTTTTTGAGGAAGCTATACGGAGTTTGTTTGCCTTTTTGGAATGAAATGTATTTCCGATTAAATTGAAATTCATGACGTGGTTTGTAAGAAAGGGACGTCAAGAAAAAAATGAAGTGTAATGCCGGCCGCACACTGGATGCGTTTTCGTACGAAATTGAGTAATAAGTATACGTACGAATACGCAAGTACATTGCTGACCTTCGAAGTAGTATTGAACATCGCACACTGTACACGATTTAGTAGTGCGTGTACGCTCGTATAGATGCGACGTCCGACACGATCCGGATTTGTACGGAAATTTTTGCGATTTCGTACGATGGATATTGAAAATTTTGACAACAAATGTTTGTGGGACCAAAGTGATTCAACTACATGATCATCAGCGCAGATCATGGCGGAAAATCTCTAAAGAACTAAAAAATACCCTTAAGTTAAACAATTTGGTTTAATGAAGGTGAGGTATAATTATGTACTTCGAACAAAAAAACTTTTAAATATTTCTCCGATGTTATGAGCTCTCGTTGCACTTCAATTCTTCCCAGCATTTGTGAATCCATTAGGTAGATAGTCATGAAATTTGTCATTATTTTAGTCTGCCATAATAGATTTTTCCAGAAGATACGATTATTCATTTGGCACAAACGTTATTTATTTATTTATTTTATTTTGGGGAAAATTAACACCAAATCAACATCTAAACAAATATAAAATAATGGTTTTTAAAATTATGCCAATTACAAATTTTCCACTGAATATAGTAATTTACCTTAACATACTTTAACAGCGAGTGGAGAGAGTGGAGGGGAATGTGGGACGGGAGTAGAAGGGAAGATATATTGTACGAATTAGTTTGGATGCGGTTGTGTAGATATTGTTTGTTTTATGTTTCTTATCGTTGAGTTGAAAATGTCAATGTGGTGATAGTTTGTATTAAATGAATTTGTGGATCTGTACATAAAGGAGTTTTGTTTTGAGTTGGTCTTACAAAAGAGGAGATGAAAAGTAGGTGAATGTCTTGAAGAAGTTCAACTAGATTGTGTGTTATTTTGTACAGCATCACCGCGTCGGTTATTATCATGGTTGTTGGAGAAATGCAAAAAGTAACTGATCGTGACCAACGCAAGACGCAATCAATGTGCGCGCTCAGTACGCACGAAAATAATCATACGAATACGTACGTAATAATTCGTATCCAAAGTGCGGCCGGCCTAACCGTCGTAGACTGGCACGAACAAGCGGATAGAAAAAATGTTTGTCTTCGTCAGATAATCCTCATAAGCAGACGTTTAGTTTGGAGGGCTCCAGAACCTTACAGTATATACAATCCATTTGTATATACTCTAAGTCCAGAACAGTCCAGAACATAAAGTTTAAGACTCCCCCCTAATCCTGTGTAGTATAAGTGGAATGTGCGCTCGCTGAGGATAACACAGCATAAAATTCGGGATATCATGTATGCCGGGTCGTGCGCGGAATACGGGAATACTCCTCGTGGAAATTGGGACCATTAGGCATCCAGCGGCGGTGTACCTGGATCCATGTTTAATATGATTTATTTACAGGTGAGTTTTTTAAAAATGTTAACCACCTTACACTGGAAGAAATTCAAAGCAGGTTAATGCTGAAAATATAAAAAAATTCACATTATTATGAGGAATACTTTTATTAGCTTGCGAAATAGTTGATATTTTATAACAATACTAGCTGTTCCCGCGCGGCTTCGCACGCGTAGATTTTTAGTACACTGTTTGGATCGTCATAGAACGTTCGCGAACCTTCTAGAGCATTCTCCTTCCAGAACTTTCAAGAAATTTATCAAATGTACAGGTACCTTCTAGACACACCGCCACATTCCGCCACTCAGTTTAGAACCTTATATAACTTTCGGGAATTTTCTAGAACCTCCTCCTTCCAGAAATTTCTAGAGCAGGTATTTCTGGAACCTTCTAGACTCACCGACACAGCCGGCGTGCCTATTTTGAAACAATCTAAAGCATTTGCGGCCTTCCCATAACAAAACAATGTGCTAGAAAGCACATTTTCGTCACCCACTCCCACCCACGCACAGCCACCCCCACCAAGCTCGCATATTTTCGATGTGACACCAAGGGCTATCCACACCATAACCACCAGTGGGTGGTTGTGGAGAAAACTTGGCGGGTAAGGAAACACGAGTTTCTTTTTATATACATTTATAGATTTTTTTACATTTTACTCTCATGTGTGTTCCCAGAATAAAATATATTCTGAGAACGCACACTGACGTATAAAAACAAGGCAGAAATATCAAAAAAAATTAACGCAGTCATAGAAAATTACTAATTTATAACTTATTGAATTCTAAATTTTATAGAAAACACGAATTTGGAAGGAAAGTATGCATACAATCTAGAATTCAGTACATTAGTACTTTTATATTAGTAATCCTCGGTGACTGCATTCAAAACATTTTTTTTGGATATTATTGCCCTTTCTTTATAAAAACATATATAAAAATATTACTAAATATATATACTGATCTTTTAAAGGAATTAATTAATTGAAAATATTAATTTTCAGACGTACTCAAAGAGCACATTGAAATCTATAAAATTACCCATATTTAAAACTCCCGGAAAACTATCCAGATAAAACTACCAATTGACTGGACTATAAGTGTTTCATTGTTTTGGATAACTTGCGAGTCATTCATTTAACGTGAAGTCACATCGCATCTTACAGAATGTGATACTACTCGCAATACCACAGTTGTACTAAATAACATGATTGTATTTGTGAAAATTCTTATTCTTGTCTTATTCGTTCATGTGGCGATTACCTCTTTGTTTGGTGCGGCCCGGAAAAGGTCTATAGTTAGACTGACTACACCACTGTCTTCAGCCATGATGTCTTTCTTCTTCCGGGGCAACGACTCCCGATAATCTTTCCCTGCATTATTTAATTGAATATTGAGAATATTCAAAATAAGTACGTTTTTTTTTACATTTTGGTTTTTTCGCTGTACTTTTTCAAAAAAACAGGCAAGCTCTTGTGGAGAGGGACTCATTTAATTTATTTTTGCTCCCTTTCTTTTAACTCGTAGCGTCTGCTTGTCGGCCGAAAAAAATTTGGTTCGATTTTTAACCCTTTTCCCGGGATCCAATCGAGCTGAAACTTTGCAGGCAGACTCGTGGCGACGATTAAAATGATGTATAAAATTTTCGTTTAAAAATTTAATCACAGTATAATTTTGGATTTTTCGAAATTTTAACGGTTTTTTCAAAGTGGAAACCATACAAATGAGAAAGGAGCCCGACGCGTGGAGAAGGCGCGAAACCTGACTGGTGGTCTGACTCGAGCCATGGGTCCGATCAGACGGTTTCGCGGACGCCGTGCCCCAATTGTTACGTTTTCAATATTGTATAAGTTTTAAGGATAATAATCCTTAAAACTATATGTTCTTTTTACTAAGTAGATTTGTCCTTTCCTATCCATTCCTTATTCTCTTTTTACTTCTAATTCTTTGACTCCCATTGTTTGTCCATAACTTAAAACTTTCACTTTTTTTGTTTTTTATTTTATAACTCAAGTTATTGTTGCTTTATGTTAAAACACAACATGTTAATTCTGTGAAAACTTGTAAGATGGTCTCTATACTGTTCAATAATCATGTATAATCTCTTTATATGTACTGTTAGTTTCCCATAAATAAATAAATAAATAAATAAATAAATAAATAAATAAATAAATAAATAAATAAATAAACAAACAAACAAACAAACAAACAAACAAACAA